>CAKNYM010050061.1:158578-182703 GCA_932195095.1 Andricus curvator
ATGATCCACACGTACACTTGGTGTAAAGGAAATAACCGCAGTGTAATTGACTTCGTTATTGCGGATGAAAGACTAAGAGAACTAGTTGTAGATACAAGAGTCATGAGGGGATCCGAATGCAATACTGATCATTATCTTTTAATCTCTAAAATAAACTTAGGCCGGGGATGGAAAAGAAAGAGAACAGAAAAAACGAAACAAACTCGAATAAAGATTGAAAATTTACAGAAACCGGAAGTGCGAATAGAGTTTCAAAATAAGTTAAGCGAACGCATAGATAGGGCAACTTGGGAAGCGCTTACGAGCATTAAAGATATAGAGGGCGCGTGGGCTTTATTACGGGATATCATTGTTAAAACTGCAATTGAAGTGTGTGGTACGGCAGTGGTAGGAAGAAAGTCTGGTGATGCATGGTGGAATGATGAAATTCAAGCAGCCCAGCGAGAAAAGAAAAAAGCGCACAAGAGAACATTAAACATGACAGGTCTTAGCGATGAGGAGAGAAATAGACTCAAAAATGATTACAAAGACAAAAAGAGGAAAATGAAACGACTAGTCAAGGAGAGTAAAGAAAAAATCAGAACAGAAGAAGAGAACAAAATACAAAACGGCTTTGGAGGAATAATGAAACTACTATATAAACAGTTGAAGGAAAGTAAAAGTACAGAGTTTGCTAGCATGAGAAACAGCAAAGGTGAAATGCTATATGATATAGACGGGATAGTAGACGCTTTAAAAGACTCTTTTAAAGAACTATTAGGAGGTGAAGATATAGGACAACAAAACTGCGACATAGAACATAATGCATTAGAAAACCCAATTGAAAAAGTCTGTGTCACTGAGGTCCGAGACATAATTAAGAACTTAAAAAACGGTAAGGCTGCTGGCATAGACAGTATTAGTGCTGAAATGCTCAAATACGGTGGCGAGTACATACCTCACAGGTTGTGCGAATTAATAAATTTATGTATCGAGACGGGGAAAGTCCCAGACGATTGGAAAAAAGCGATTATCGTACCAATATACAAAAGAAAGGGAGATAAAAACAACTGCAGTAATTACAGAGGTATCAGCCTACTAAGTACCGTAAGTAAAATATACTCAAAAATACTTATTCGTAGGGTAATGGAAATCACAGAAGAAAAAATATGGGAAGTCCAAAGTGGATTTATGCCAGGAAGATCATGTACAGATCAGATATTTAGCCTAAGACAGATCACAGAAAAAAGCTTGAGAGTAGGAAAGAAAGTTTTCTGTGCATTTATTGACCTAGAAAAAGCATTTGACACGGTAAATAGAAGTAAACTTTGGGAAGTTCTTAAAGAGTACGGAGTAAATGGAGGGCTCCTGCAAGCAATAAAAACAATATATACAGGTAGTAAAGCGAGCGTAAGGGTAAACGGGAAACTGAGTGACTGGTTCGATATTACGCAAGGCGTGAAACAAGGATGCGTTATGTCCTCGTGGCTATTTATCATATTCATGGATAAGTGTCTAAGAACTGGACTCTTCGACGAAGAAGGTGTAGATCTCCAAACAGTTAAGGTACGTGGGTTAGCTTTCGCAGATGACAAGATTGTTATGGCAGAATCAGTCGAGGACTTGCAAAGAATGTTGAATAAACTTCATACAAGCATGAAGGACATGGGACTCAAAATTAACGTAAATAAAACAAAAATCATGGTGTTTGAAGGAAAGAGTGAGAAAACAATGTGCAACATTGTCATAAATGATGAGAGATTAGAACAAGTTGACAAGTACGTATATCTAGGTAGTCTATTCACTAGCGACGGAAAAATAGATGGGGAGTTAGATAGGCGCATAAATAAGGGTAAACAGGTTATCGGTAGAGCAGGGTCCATCCTAACAAATAAAAACATATCAAAAAAAGCTAAAATGGCCATACACAATTCTATATTCGTACCGACTGTACTATACGGTAGCGAGACATGGACCTGTCAAGAAAAGGACAGGAGTAAAATTAACGCGATCGGCATGAAACCTCTGCGCATAATATGCGGGAAAACACTAATGGCCTAAGTCCGAAACGAGACAATCCTCAAAGAATGTGGTGCAAAAGAGACAATAGTTGACACATGGGAAAGAAATCAGTTAAGATGGTTCGGACATCTTGAAAGAATGAAAGATGAACGACTGACCAAACAAGTGTATAAAGGTAAAGTAAATGGCAGAATGCCCAGAGGTAGACCGCCAAAAGAATGGTTAGAATCTGTAAATGAGACATTAATCCGTAGAGACATAAGAAGCCATAGGAACACAAAAGCTTGCATGAAAAAATGCATGGACGTGAAGGAAGCTAGAGTAGTATGCCAGGACAGAAAAGTGTGGCGACAAATAGTTTGTAAACAGAGTGACAGTAGAATGAATGACGCCTGAAACAAAGATCTTGGATACTAATGGGCCCAAGTGGAGAACCATACATAACAATTCTGTGAGGCTCTTCACTTGGGGTGATCGCTAGAGAGATTGATCAGCAACCTGGGTCGGAGCAGTGCTGCGGAGTAAACGTGTCATTTAAATAAATAACACGAGAATTCCAGATCAATCGAAAATATATATACCTAACACTTATATACCTATCCACCTCATACCTATATTCCTACCTACCTTATACCTATATACCCATATACACACTACTATTCTCCAACCGAGCAAGTCACGCCTACCCCGAAAGGGAAATGGATTAATGGTATAATAATAATAATAATAATAATAATAATAATACCTTCTCATTAGGATGAGAATGTAACTTTTTTATTATTCTTATTTTTGAAGTAAAGGTGACTCGCGAATGTGATAAGTAGCATGCCAGTTACAAGCTTCATTTTTCCAAAATAGTCACTATAAAACAAAACAGTAAACTGATTTTTTAAAGAATTTATCTGAGCAGTGGCTCGATAAATGACTGCTATATATTATCTTCTATGACTGCTGCCTGATAACACGGTTCATTTATTCAGCAAATTCAGCAATTTATTCGCTGCTAATTACAGAATCAATAAATGCATCGAAATCATGTTTGTGCGAATTCTGAAGATGTACGAAATTGATGTTTTATCAAAACTGTTTCATCGCCGGAGAAATCTCAATTGCTGCACGACTAAAATAGCTACGGAAATTTATTTCTCATGATTTTATGCAGTTTGACACCAATGCACGGAGAAAAGTAGATAGTTAGATTCACTTTTATGTATTGTTAACTTGAAGTTTACTTGTTCGCATTGTAGAAGAAACAATTCAAATAGTTTTTGATAATGAATGAGATAGTGATCTCAAAATATACAAAACCGAAAATCAGCATTACTACTTCAAATTGTAAAAAGAAAGATTACAAGAACAAGTAGCTTCAATAACTATTTGAAATAGCACATTTGAACATGTAAACTGTATGAATAACTAATTTGCATAGTAAGCAAAGAAATGTGAGTTTGACTTTTGCAAGTGAGTTCAATCTGCTTTTTCGCATTGCAATAAGCACTGCGCAAAATTGTTAGCCTTACTATTTGAAATTGTAAGTAACTTCAGTGGCACAACTAGAAACGTGTAGGCCCCCTCCGTAACACTTTTTAGGCGGTCCGTTTGAAATTAAAAAAGGACGACCTATAACTTGCTTATCAGTAAAGCAACAGATTTTCGCTTCTCAACCTATAAGACAGACCGCGCACTGACATTTTACAAAATTAAATAAATTATCGGAAACTATTTTATAATGTTTTCTCTTTTATCATAATATCAGTTGAGATAATTATTATAAATGAACATAGTGAATAACTCTACTTTATACTTAAATACTGTTTTTTTGTTTTGTACAAAATTTTCAGAATTTAAAAATATTCTGAAGAATTATATATAAAACGAATACTTTTTTTACATTATTTCTACTATGGAATTTTCTGCTTATGATATTTTTGATTTCTTATAACACTAAAAATGATGAGGATCGTACTTGATTAAGCTACCTAGGTTTAAATATTATATCATTTGGAAAACAAATTTTTTAGTAGAATAATACATTGTTTTTGATATATCATTTTTTGAAACAATAATTAAAAAATAATTTGTAATAAAATTTTAGTTCAAATTAATTTCCAATTTTAAAGTAGTAATAATTTTTGCAACCTTTTCACATTGGTATTTGTAGAAATTACTACTATTTCATGAAAAAAAAAAATATTTTCTTATTTTTTTTCAGATTTTCAACAACAATAAAATCTACCATACTACTATGATATCGCGATCTTTAATATTACAGGGATCACAGCGTAAAAGGAGCTCAAAAAAGGGGAAATAGGGTGGTTTTCGCACGAAAAAGGTGAAAATAGGGAAAAGATTAAACATTTATTTTCATATGTCGAAAAGAACAAACAACCTTCTCGTAAGAAATGTTACATTTTGAAATAATTTTTAATGATTTTTCAATGATTTCTGCCATTAAAGATTTATTTTCAAAAATTGGATATACTTAGATCGTTGGAAATCCATCCAGAGTGAAATGAAAAAGTCCGGGAAAAAATAAAATTAGTTAAATACACAATTTTTATATGTTTAACATCGTTCTCATAAATATTTCTTTCCAAGATTTGTCATTTCATCCTTATTATAATTAATACTTTCAATCTAAATTTAAAACAATTGAAATCAGTTAATATCTTCTGTTCGCTTTCTTAAATTTACAATTAAAATTTTTTTTTAATTTCAAAAAAATATGCCTTATTCAAAATTGTTTGAAAATATACAAAAACATGTTTTTTGGATTGATTTGAACCTGAAATTCAGTCAGCTTGAACCAAAGAAACATGTTATTATTTTTTATCCATGGGAAACATTTTTTTCGTGGTGTTTATAACGTTCGAAAATCGCGAAAAAAATATGAAATCCCAAAAATCCTAATTCACGACAAACATTCTTTTCCGAAAAAGAAAAAAAATGTTTCTTTGGTTCAAGCTGAATAAATTTCACTTTCGACATATTCAACTTTTTTTTTCAATGTTTGCATATGTCTTAATCCAAAAAAACATGTTTTTGCACATTTTCAAAAAAATTGTAACTGAGCAAGAAATTTATTTTTAACTTTCGCAATTTTAAATTTTCAACGAGTAAGATAATTTTTGAACAAAATAGTTGAATTGTTGAATGAAGAACATCAGTTTTTAACCAAAAATCGAATAGTTATATTTTCGTTTCAAAAAATTAATTTTCAGTTGAAAAAACTGAATTTTCTCCCAAATTGTTGAATTTTGAAGCCCTAATGAAGAATTTTCTACAATGCAGTTGACTTTTCAACACGAGAATATGAATTAATAATTGAAAAGTTAATTTTCAACCAAACATTACAATTGTTAGTTAAAAAACCTAATTTTTAACAAACAAGAAAAAACTTTAACTAAAATGATGAATTTTTAACTAAGAAATGAATTTTTAACAAAGTTGTTCAAAATTCGACCAATTAGTTCAATTTTCCAGAGAAAATTCAAATTTTCTACAAAAGTAATCGGATATCGATAGACAGCTTGTATAATTTTTCCGTAAATAAAATGTAGTTTAGATTCGTATTGCACACCAAAATCTTCGGAAAGGATGCTTTTTGATAATAATTGAGACAGAAGCACTTTTTAATTAAAGATTCTGAAAACAGAATTATTGGCAATTCAATAATATTTATCTGTGATTAACTAGAAGAAGAAATAATTCTGTTTTTATTTATTAGGTTTCAAAATTGTATGCTGAAAACAGGGGTATCTTAGACATGCGTTATCTCCTACAGATCAGAAAATGAAAAGCTGTACAAATTAATGAGGACAGTTATGATCTCTATATGCGTAAAAAATGTGCATTTATGATATTATTGTAATTACGAAAATAGTTGTTTTTTAACATCTTTGTTTGATAACGCGCACAGCCAAGGCGATTATCAATCGAATTAAAATTAATTATACTTTTCAGGACTCTCCAGGGCTAATTTTCCATCATAGTAAATCCAAATGACATTTTGTAGCTGAAGTTGGATGAAAACGTTCTACACAATTAAAAAATACAATTCTCTGGCGTTGGATAATTTTTTTCTGGAGGCAGATGGTTTTTATATGGAGACGGATGAAGGTTATCCGACACACGGGTAACTGTAGCTGTCAATTGTTTGCAACGTTTTTACTCAACTTGAAAGGAAAAATGCATCTGGGATTTACTATGATGCAGCTCTTTTTTTAATTATAAAAAATTTGTGTTTTCAACTAAACCAATGTACATATCTATTATTTTATAATTTCTATCTTGTTTCTATGGTTCTAAATTTAAAGTTTCATGTTTTTTCATGTTGATGGCTTTAAATCCATAGTTTTTCATTATTAAAAAAAACGAATACTTTCAGTGATAAAAACTTTTCTTTCTAAAATCAATTGTTTTTGAGAAAACTAAAAGAAACAGGGTTTTATGTCTTTCTTCAACTTTTGTTTTCAGCGCGGAGTAATAATAAGGAGACCGATCATGCTCTACAAAGTCCACATGAAACTGATACCTTCAGATTTAATGTGTGTTCTTTTTCAATAAACAAACTGCAATCGAAGCTGATGCAATGTGAGAGCATTAAGGACTCAACAAACCCTCTTTGACAAGGAGTGTCAAAAACTGACATTCTGAAGATTTGTGAAATTAATATTCTACAGAAATCGTTTCTTTGCGTAAGCATTTTGAAAAGATGCACATTTGTTTGTACGTTATAAAGAGGAATGAAAACTTCATTATTTGTATATGAGTTTATTTGTACGATTGAAAATACAATATTCTATATATACAATATTCCGAAGATATTGAAATTTCAGCCCCTTAGGATATCTCAAGATGTCGCTGGGATGCCCTAGGAAATAAATAGGACATCATGCCGATATCGCTTACTATAAGGGATTCTATATTACAATTGCCCGAAAGACTTGTTTGGTTCCTTTAATAGCTACATATATGACGCTGAATTCTTCTTTGTTCTCTGGTGTGTTTGGTACATAAGGACTCTTAACCTTGTAAATTTCGAAGTTTGTAGCTGAATGGGTGGAATTTTCTAGATATATCGTAGCTATACTCTTACGTCGTTGACCATCATTGAGAATACTGCGTGTAAGACTATCGCACACATATTGAATACCATTTCTCATTATTATGTGAGCAGCATAGTGCTGAAAAACAAGATCGTGTTTCTCCAAAATTGATTCCTCATAATGGATTATCTCGAGTGTCCGTAATTTCCCTCTTAATGCAGCGCCATCCATTTTTATCTCAAGATATAGCTTTGTCGTCGGGGCATGAGGTAGTAAGCCAGACTCCGTTCCAGCCATCATTCCAGACGTCATTCCAGACGACGATCCAGGCGTAGATCCAGCTGCGCCTAATTTTAACAAAAAATACTGACATGTAAGAAATTTAATACGCTAGTAAGTTAAGCATTTGATGGGTTATAAGGGCCTAAGTGTAAAATTTCGGAAATGCATTCTATTGGGTTAAACTAATTTTATTGGCCTTATTTATGTCTATCTTCCCATCGCTAGTGAATAGGCAACCTAGGTATACGTAATTATCAACTTGTTCTAATCTATTACCATTTAGAGCAATGTTATAAAGGTAAAGTAAATGGCAATATGCTCAGAGGCAGACCGCGGAGAGAATGGTTAGAATGTGTAAATGAGACCTTCATCCGAAAAGACATAAGAAGCCATAGAAACAGGAGCGCTTGCATGAAAAAAATGCATGGACGTGAAGGAAGCTAGAGAAGTATGCCAGGACAGAAAAGTGTGGCGACAAAGAGTTTATAAAGAGAATGTGAGTAGAATGAATGACCCCTGGAACAAAAGACCTTGGATACTAATGGGCCCGAGTGGGAAGCCTCACATAACAACCTTGTGAGGCTCTTCACTCGGAGTGATCGCTAGAGAGATTGATCAGCAACCTGGGTCGGAGCAGTGTTGCGGAACAAACATGTTATTTAAATAAATAACACGAAAATTCTAGATCAATCTAAAAAATCTATACCTCCTTTCCAACACTACTATTTTCCAACCGAGCGAGTCACGCCTACCCTGAAAGGGAAATGGCCTAATGGTGTAATAACAATAATAATTTATGTTTCGATTTTGAAGTGGGTCGAAATCCATCTTTGGTATTATTTCAAAGTGATTACTTATTTTTGCCTGTTCATTTCGCGATTTGATTGAGCTAAGTAATAGCTCAAAAGCACTTTTCTGTTGAAAAAAATCAAATGAATTGAAATTAGACACTTTTTGTGTCTTCTGTAAAATACGAGTTTTGGCACTTACACCCTTATGCCATAGAAACATTCATTTAATAATTTTGCTCAATCACAAGTCAACAAATAATGACCTATATGATCTATATAATCGATTGCACAGAAAAAGATGGTTTCTGTATTTTTCGAACGTTAAGTGCTGGAACTGTAAGCTTCCTTTAGCCTCCTTCTATATTAAGAACGAAGAAAATGACCCCGATTTGATTCTAAAATATAAATATTTGATTGCCATTGAATAGCTTTTTCTGTAAAACAATTTTTTAATGTGATATAGTTGTTGGATATAGAGAGAAAAAATGCATGGACGTGACCAAATTAAGTTTTGGAAACTTGAGTTGATTGTCCAAGACTTTAAGATAATTAGGTCACCAACTTATAAAAATTTCGTAAAGCGTTATTTAAAAAGCTTTCAAGCAATCCTCGAAATAATGTTAAGAGTCTATGAATTGTTTCATGAAACTTCAATTATCCTTTCACTATTTCGAAAGCTATATAAGGAATAGTTTGCACTCTTTTTATATTATTTCGAGGATTATCTTATGTCTTGTCATAAAAGTTATATGAATTTTGTAGAAATTTTATACCAAAAAGCTTTATACAAAAAAGGATCTATCCTATAAACTATAAACTAACAAGATAAACTAACTATATCTTTGATTCAGAATCAGATAACCTTTTGAAACATTTTTTTAAAGTAAAATTTTATATCTGAATATCTTACATAGGATGTTGAACTTCAAATCCAACTTTTGATGAATTATTAACTTTGTTACAATTCTCCCATTTTACTATTGCAGAATTTGGTTGACATTCAAATTTATCACTCTTATATGGATCAATATTACGAACATTTTACTCTAAAAACCGTCGTACTCCTATCATCTTTTTCTGATATGTTATTTGATTAGAATTTGTATCTCTGATGAGGAAAATAGTGGAAATTTTTTTGTTTTCAGGAATTGCAACGGGAGCATTTTTTGGTGGTTGTCCAAATTTGATCGTTGGATTCTTGTTTTATTTTCAGGAATTCTATACATTATTCAAAAATGTATGTATTCAAACGACATTTGTGACATTTTGAAACAGTCAGTTGCAGCAGAGCTCATTGTACGTATTATGATTAATGAATAAGATAAAGAAATCTGCAAAAGAAAGATGTTATCCAACTGAATTCAGAATGCTGGAAGTTTGAATATGGCGCTAATGACATAGGATTAATTTGGTCAGAGGTTTGAAATTTATAATAGAATAACAGAATACCTCAAAAAATAAAAATATCATGAGAGCTTGTTTGGAATCAAAATAAGTGGAATTATTAGTAGAACTAGTTTTTAAGCCCTTGTAATGTTTTAAATTTTTAATAAAAATTTTTTTTTCTTTTTACTTTTACCACCCAAAAATTTGTACTTAAACTTTCGATTTTGTATGACATCTGAATCTCATGACCTCACAATGACAATGATCTTCAAAGACCTGGAAATCCTTGACTCCATACTATAAATCTTTTTCCGTGCAGACACGCGCTATCTGCCACGCATCTCCAAATAAAAATGTTTACACATTCATAAAGACGGTTATAATCTCCAGGTATATAAAAAATTAGCATTTATGAATATAGTAAAATTGCCGAAATAATAATTTTTTCGAACATACATTTTTTGCGAACGAGCATGACCAAGAAGTCAATCAATCGATTTCAAATTAAGATTATTTATTCCAGGATTCTAATGCACTAGTTTCCCGTACAGTTATTAATCATTTCTGTCTTTTTTCTACGATACCAAATTGAAACATCAATTTGAAATTGTTTACTTTTCATTTCTTCTATTTTAAATTGCATAATGTAAGGTTTACCGGCTCAAGAGAGAAATTTTTTAACATCCGAAGCTTCGAAATAAAAATTGTTCAATTTGTGATGGTTTTTAATTTGAAAACAAATTTTAATCGTCTCTTCACTGTTGGTTTTCTCATTTTATAAACAAATTTTAAGATTTTTCGTTTTAAATTTAGATGCTTCGAATTCTAAAGAGTTCAGGCTCAAATGGTGTAAGTTTAGATTGAAATATCTGGAAGAACCAAATTTTGAGACTTGAAAATTTAAGTTTTTTTAATTGCAATGACCCGGGAATTTTTTTTTCTCAAACCAGCAGAAAATAGGGAAATGATCAGGAACTTTTTTCTCTTATGTTAGGTTTCCAGTGGTCATCCTGAAATTTCTATATTTGATAACTTGTCAGGCAAAAAGAAACTTCTCTCGCACGTATCATATGATTGCTAGGTTGAAAATATTTATCATATAAACAATAAACTTATTTGTGTGATAAGGAAAGTACATTTATTATGTTCAAACTTTGAATATTTGTTAAAAATTACGGAACCTTGTGTTAAAGCGTTTAAAATTTAACAATGTTTTTTAAATTCTCTTTATGGTGCAATAAAGATAATTTAAATGTTTCGATACTTTAGAAATGAGTAATTTACACTAGATGATTTTAAGTAAACATATTTAATAGCATACGTGTAAGGCTAGTGATGAATAATAATGTTCAAATTATATTAGATTAGACTTACATTTGAAGTAAAAGAAACTCAAAAATGTGAGAAGAAGGCTGCTAGCTATATTCTTCATTTTCTTAAAATGTCACTATAATATAGAACAGGAAACTAATTTTGAAGGATATCTTCTGAATAGAGACTTGGAAAATGACTGCTATATATACTAATTATCATGTATGTCATCTCCTAACGGGTTTAATTTATTCTCAAAATAAAGGAAGGAGAAGGGAGGAGGTTCCTCATCTCTGATCTCAAAATTTTCCTTTTTGGCTTGATTTCTTATTTATAGAACTTCCTGAAGATATTAAGATTGCGATATGTGTTATTGTCGACTTAATTTTATAGGAAGTGAATACAAAAATTAAAGTTGTAATTGTATTTATCTTTCAAGTTTCTGTTTCATCCGGTAGTGCTTCAGAATAGAAAAAAAATTATTTAGACACTTGTCAATATATTTAATCCTACTTTATTCGCGTTAAAAATAACAATGTTAGTAAAGCAGTTGAAAATATTTGTTCTGTGCTTATCAAATTTCGGCAAGTGTAGGCACGGCCTAAAAATGATCTGTTTAATTTAGCATTAGAGTTGTCCAAAAACGGATACGAAATGTTTTTTGGAATTTCATGATCCCACTCAACGAATTTTTGTGGTCCACAGAAACATTGAACACGTCATTTTTTATTCTGAACATACAGTTTAATGATTATTTCTTATGAGTCCCTAAATATTTGTATTCGCTTCGAAGAAATTTTCTTTAAAGTGATTAAAAAGCTTCTAATTATTTGACAATTATACATTATTACCTTTGACCCAAAATTGACAAATGATAAAAGATTTAATTTTTGTTTAGTTTCGAATAGATTAGCTTTGTTTAGATTAGCTTCGAAATCCGATTAGATTTTTAGTGGTTATCTAGAAATATTTTATGACTATATTTATATACATATTCATGTTATTATAACTGTGCAATTATCATGTCAAAACTTAAAATATTACAGAATTATTAAATCTTAAATTCTCTTCATTGTACAATAAAGAGAATTTTTCTGTTTCGAAACTTTAGGAATAAACCATTCAAACTGGTTGCTTTTAGGTAAACATGTTTGATAGCATATATGCAACATTTGTTATAGATATTAATTGTAATATTAAATTCTACTTACTTTTAAAGTGAAGGATACCCACGAATGCGAGAAGTAGCATTCCAGTTATAATCTTCATTTTTCCAAAATAAACACTATAAAAGAAAACAGTATACTGATTTTTGAAGTAATTATCTGAGCAGTGGCCCGGTGAATGAATGCTATATATACTAACTTTTATTGCTGCTTTCTGATAAAACGTTTTATTCATTTTTCAAATAAATCAACTAGGAAGGGGAAGATTGTTCACCTCAGATCTCATAATTTTCCATATTTGCACACAAAAAATGTCAACACTAATCGAATTTATTATTCTGCAATGAGGCACAATGCTGCGAACGTTCAGAATAATATCGAATTTTTATTTAAGATTGTGTAAAGTAATAAATTTGGTATATAGTGCATACAAAATATTTATTATGAAAAATTATTATGAAATTCACTTTCAGTATCTAAAATTGAAAATTTGTTGATATATTAGGACATGATCTGTAAGAACAGGGATGTCCTGAATATAACTTTCTTTTGCTTGCTTTATTTTTTTTAAATAAAATTTTATATTTAAAGTATATGATGAGTGCTTCTATAAGATATTTAATAACATATATAATTATTTCCTCTATAGTTTTTGGTTTGCTTCTTCAAATAAGATTTAAATCTGATGTATCGTTATTACTTGAACGGTATTCATTGGATAAACAAATCTGTACCAATATAATAAAACAAGAGTCTGTCCATTTTTTGATCATTTTGTTGCATTTCAAACTGTTACCTTCAGATGTAGAGTGTGTTCTTATTGAATAAACAAACTACAAACTATGGAAACCGATACAATGTATTCATAACATCATCATGGAACCAACAACATCTCTTTGACACCGAGTGTCGAAATTGGACATTCTAAAGATTTGTGAAGTTGATATGCTACAGAACCGTTTTTTTTTGCGGAATTAATCTGAATAGATGTGCCTTTGTTTGTACATTATAAAGAGGAATATCATACTGACTATACAAAAGCTCCGTAAAAAAAACTTATTATTTTTAAATGATGAGTTTATATATACGATTGAATATACATCATTCATAGAATATGTTTACACATTTTCGGTAATATATGGGGATATCCTTGGCATTTAAATTTGGGATAAAATTGGGATATCCTCTGGATATCTTGAGATATCCGCGGAATATCCCAGAGGAATCGAAATTTCCGCCCTGTAGGATATCCTGTGATATACCTGGGATGTTCTAGGTGACAAATAGGACAGCCTGCCAATATACCTTACTATTTGGGATTCTACACTGTAAAAACTAGGATTCGATTTAGAACTTAATTCGGTATTAAAACAGTTCAAGCAAAAAAACAATTGCACTTCAGTTTGATCCGCCAATATACTGAAATAAGGTTGATTTGTGAATTGAAGCAGGCTCGAAATGAGAATCATCTGTCAATAACTAAATTTGATAAAACAAATTTTAAACTGTCAAGTTTAGAAACCAAGGTAACCCATAGGGCTGAAGTTCGAGACGTCTGAGTGTGACGGTTCAACACTAATTGTTAAGATTTTTTTAATTTCAATTTTTCATATTTTTTTTTGCATGCCAATGTAGGATAACGTTTATAACAAACATTGGCACTTTCGGTTTTTCGAATTTCGCCTAAAAAATGGAAGCAAAAAAACAAATTTGTACAAAAACCTAAATTTTCTTCCAAACAAAAATAATTTTTCTGTTTTTTTAAATTTTAATTTCGACACACATTATTCCCGAGGTGTAAAAAAAGTTGAAAATTAATGTTCCATCATCAAAAAAGTGTCAAATCCGATTAAACTTGCCCCGGAAATGGTATGAATCCACTTATACGGACAATTTCAAGCTCGAATTTCAAATTTGTGCCAATTTTAAACCCGATATTATTGAAGGTATCACCTTCAGTAATAAATTATAAATAAAATTAAAAATCAATGGAGCGGACGGGGGTCAAATCGGACCAAAGGTGCCCAGGAAATGTCATCAATCCACTTATACGGTCAATTTGAAGCTGGAATTTGAATTAGTACCAATTTTAAACACGATATTATCAAATTCAGTAAATAAAAAAAATTCAAAATCCATGGAGCGGACGGGAGTCAAATCGGACCAAAGGTGTCCCGGAAATGGTATCAGCCTGAGTGTGGCGGTTCCACTCTAATGTTTACGAATTTTCAATTTTTCATATTTTTTTCGAATAACAATGTAGGATAATGTTTATGAAAAACATTGGTACTTTCGGTTTTTCGAATTTCTTCTAAAAAAAAATGGGAGCACAAAAACAAATTTTTACAAAAACCTAAATTTTCTCCCAAACAAAAATAATTTTTCTGTTTTTTTAAGTTTAATTTCGACACACGTTTGACTGAAATTTACAAATATAGTTAAATTGTTAGGTTTACATTAAAGTGAGTACAAGTGGGGTTTTCGTGTCACAGAAAATAAATTTGGGGTCAAAATTGAAAAATTCAAGAAATTAACTTAAAATTTGTTTCATTTCATTACATTACTTGATTTCTATGATAGACAGTACGAGGAGTTTTTGGGGCACAGAATAGGATTTTTTGGGGTCAAAATTCCAAAATTTGACTTAAAATTGGTAAAATGTTCTTGAATTGATAGATTTTCATGAAAATAGGAAAGAAGGAGATTTTCGAGTCTCATAATACGAATTTTGGTTCAAAATTCAAGAATTTAAAATAGCAACCTAAGTTTTGGCAATTCTATTTCATTGGCAAATTTCCATGAAAGTCAGTAAGAGGTGGGGTTTTAAGTAGCAGAATACAAATTTGAGGTTAGAATTGAAAAAGTTGAAACAAATTTTGAAAATTTTTATTCAATTGGTCAATTGTCGTCAAAGTTTGTAAGAGAACGTTTTTTGTCACAAAAGAGGAATTTGCGGCCCAAAATTCAAAAGGCTGACATCAATTTTGAAAATGTTATTAATCTGGTATATTTCTGTGAAAGTCAATATGAGGGTTTTTTTTCGGGGTAAGCATTCGTATTTTGAGACTTGAAAAACTCCGGTGTTTTAGAATTCATGAAAATCTCGCAAATTAATATAATTTTCAAAATTTTAGGTTAACATTCTGTGTTCTATGACTTAATAAACCCTCTCGTAATCGACTTTCATGGAAATATACCAGTTTAATCATATGTCCTAGATTTAAGTCCACTTTCGGAATTTTGGAATTTTTGCCCCAAATTTGTATGCTGTGACTCGGAAAACCTTTTCTTACTGACTTTCATAGAAACTCACTAATTTAGTAAATGTTTCAAAATTTAGGTTTCCTTTCAAAATTTTTAGATTTTTATCTCAAGTTTGTGTTGTTTGACTTGAAAATCCCCCTTGTATTGACTTTCATAAAAATGCACTCATTTTTAAAATTTATGTCGCTTTTTTAATTTTGAACCCAAATTCGTATTTTGAGACTCGAAAGCCCCCTCCCTTTGACTTTAATGAAAATCTACAGATTTAGTCGAATTTTCCAAATTTTAGCTCAAATTTTCGAATTTCCCCCTTGTTAGGACTTTCATGAAAAGTAACCAATTTTATAAAATCTTCAAAATTTTATTGAACTTTTTGAATTTTGACCCTGAATTCGTGTTCTGTGCCCCAAAGACCACCCTCGTACTGAATTTCACGGAAATCTACTAATTTAATATTTATCAAAATTGGAGTCAAATTTTGGAATTTTTTTATTCTGTCCTCACATTCATGCTCTGTAGTCCGCACCCTTAAGAATTATAAGTGTCCAGTCCGCACCCGGACTGGTCTAATCTAAAACGTTCCGATCCCTGGTATTTTCATCTATTTTTTGTTTTTTGTAAGATTGAAGTTTGGAACAATTGAAACAATGCACCCTTTGAACCAATTTAGTTCGCTGTCTCGGATCATTTATAAAATAGACTATTTGTGAGATCATATTAGAACGCCCAAAAAAGGATACCAGATAAAAATTAATGCCTAGTTTTTTCTGTGTATCTTACAATTGACCAATAGACTCTTGAGGTTCCTTTTATTGGTACATAAATGTGACCGTAGCCTCCGTAGAACTTGAATGTGTTTGGTACATTAGGATTATCAAAATCATAAATTTCTAAGTCTGTAGCTAAGTAGTCCATGGCTTCTAAATGAATCTCAGCTTTAGTTGGAAAATTATTATAACTTTCAGGCACATTCCCGCTTACGAAACCAGCTGAAATATAATGATGGCCAGTAGACATTGCTATATAAAAATGATAGTGCTGAACAGGAGGCTGATGTTTTTGCAAGAAGGGTACAGTATCATGGATTATTGGAAGTAGATGGAGTAACCCTTTAAAAATAGGACTATCCGACATTTTTATATCAAAATTTGGCATAGGAGGCACACTGGGCATCATTCCAGCTGCACCTAATTTTGTAGGAAAAATATTAACATTCATTAGGACAGAACAGAGAATACTGGGAAAGGAGTTAGAGTTATGGAAAATTTCCTGACCATAGACAGTGCAAATTTTGAAATTTTAACTTTTTAGTTTAGCTGTGAATAGATAAGCTTTGTTTAGATTAGCTTCGAAGTTAGAAGAGTTCGTGTTACAAGTGTGTAAGTTTACCGGGAAATGAGCAGGCATTTTTGCCTTAGATTTGTAGTATTCTTCCTGAAATATTTTTATTTTATAATTATATTTTTGATATATACATATACATATTAATGAATTAATGAATGTACAATTATAATATCAAAACTCAAAATATCACACAGTTTTATGTTAAATTTCTTACATTAACCAAGATTTCTTATAATCTCTTTATAGTGCAATAGAAAAATGTGGAATGTTTCGAAATTTTAGGAATGAACAATTGTATTGTTCGTTATAAATATTATTTATAATATTTATTACACTTACATTCAAAGTAAAGAAAACCCACATATGTGAGAAGTGGGATACTTGTTATAATCTTTGTTTTATAAAAATATTCACCATAATAGAGAACAGTAAACTGATTTTTTAAGGATTTCGACTAAGCAGTGGCCCAATAAGTGACTGCTATATATCTTAACGTTTCTGACTGCTATTTAATAACACGCTGCATTTACATTTAAAAAAAATTAAGTGTAAGGAGGTAGATTGTTCTTATCAGATCTCAAAATTTTACAAAGCAATAATTACTTTTTGAATTCAGTCCACACAAGTCCTTTTTGTAGGGTTCCAAAAAACCCCTATAACTGCAAACAGGAGCTACGGCGTATTGTTGTCTTTTATTCTTAATTTTTGTGGCTTCTTTATACAAATTGTTTTTAATATAAAAATATTACTCCTGATGATCTTTTTTGACTCTGTATCCATAATAAGAATGAGATAATGATTATTGAAAATCAACAACAATTATTATTTAAACGATTTATAATTATTTAAATTGAATTAGGTCGAAGGCATTAGAATGAAAAACTACAAATCACAATATGTTTGAGAAAAATATTTAGATAAATAAAAAAGTGATAAATAGAATCAATACTCCGCCAAGCTCTTATTATTCAGTTGCATAATTTTTGGAGGGTATATTTTAATATTCTCCAAAGTTTCTCGTAATTTCTTAGAAAATTCTGTAACTTTTTGGGATATTTTAACATTTTTTTAATTGTTCTACAGTCTGCAATATTCTGAATACCTAGTAATTGTAAGTTATACCAATGTAACTGAACTATATTTTTCAGTATATTCAGACACAATTACTAAAATCCGTTAATTTGTAACTGAAATTTTCTTTTAGTTTTGTTCTTACTTCATGAATCATCTGACTGTAATGACTTCTGACACATGCTTCGTAAAAATCAGACGTTCAATTTCAAATAGACATCATTTCTTCATACTCAAATTTTTAACAAATAAAACTAGGTATGTCTTCAAATGTTAAGGACAAGAAAAAATCAAAATAATGAGCATATGAAGATAAAAAGTTTACAATTAACGAATTTATTATGGCCAGGCAAAGGTACCAAAATACAAATGAGTGCTGGACTGCTACGTTTTTACTTTATAACAGGAGCCAAGTTTGAACGGTATACTTCGATAGATACCTTTTAACCTTTGGACACATTATCAATTATCAAATATAAATAATATCAAAAAATACACATGAAAAATTGTAGTTTTCAGTGTACCAAAATGTGAAAATAGTTAACAAAGTGAAGTCCGCTTCTTCGCTTTTGCTCGCCGAAGTGGGGATCCAATTAGGCACAATGTTGCAAACGTTTAGAATAATGTGGAATTATCATTTAAGCATTTAAGTTTATGTGAAGTAATACATTTTGCACGTAGTATATAAAAATATATTTGTCATAAAAAAGTATTATTAAATTTACTTTCAGTGTTAAAAATTGAGTTGATTTATTGAGACATGATCTATAATAAACTTTCATTCTCTGTCCTAATGATTACTTTTATTCCTTTCCTCTATTTTTTTCATATACAATTTTATAGTTACAGTATATGTGAAGAATGCCTCGCTAAAATATTGAATAATATATATAATTATTTTATTTATAGAGATTTGTTTTTTTATTTGTTTCTTCAAACAGGAATCAAATCTGAATGTCTCGTTTTTTGTACACAGGTGTTCAATAAAATTAATAAGAAAATCTGTATCAATATAAAGAAACAAAAGCATGTCATTCTTAGATCATTTTAGTGCATATTAAACTGATACTTTTAGATTTATTGTGTGTTCTTATCAAATAAACCTCTACAAGCTATAAAAGCCTATTCAAAGTGAAGGCATCATTGAACCAACAGTGTCTCTTTGATAATGAGTTTATGAAGAGGAATGTCATACTTTGTACAAAAGCAAACTTTAGAAAAAAATACTTCATCATTATCAAATAATGAGTTTATTTATACCATTGAATATAAATCGTTTATAGAATATGTATCTATCTAACAATTGCCCAATGGACTTTTCTGGTTCCTTTCATTGCTATATAAATGTGGCCGTAGCCTCCGTAATACTTGAATGTGTCTGGTACATTAGGATTATCAAAATCGTAAGTTTCGAAGTCTGTAGCTAAATAGTCCATGGTGTCTAAATGTATCTGAGCTTTAGTTGGCAAATGATCATGACTATCAGGCAAAGTTCTGCTTCCGAAACCAGCTGCAATATAATGATGGCCAGTAGCCATTGCTATATAAACATGATAGTGCTGAACAGGAGGCTGATGTTTTTGCAAGAAGGGTACAGTATAATGGATTATTGGGAGTAGATGAAGTTTCCCTTTAAAAATAGGGCCATCTGAAACTTCTATCTCAACATTTAAGATAGGAGGCGCGCTAGGCATCATTCCAGCTGCACCTAATTTCGTAGAAAAAATATTGACATTAATTAGGATTTTCTGCACTATAGGATTATACTCAAAAATGAATCGACGGGGCATTTTTTTGGGGGTGGAAATTCGAGAAACCGCTTTTTGAGAAAAACGGATCTAAAGTTGGGAAGTGCAATAAGTGCACGTGTTGTATTTTTTCTTTGAATCATAGGTCCTATCTGGTATTATATCCTACACACAAACTCAAAAATAATAATTTTTACCATTATATGAAAATACCAAAGTATCTCTCTTGATGCGGCCGCCACAAAACAGAATAGAAAAATCGTAGGCAGAAATTATATTTCTGTTGAATCAACGTTATCTCTGCCAAGCCAGAGATAACGTTTTTACTTAGCTTTACAATCATTTATTAAGTCAGCTAGTGTTAATAAGCTTGAATTCAAAATTTTTTACCATCAGCAAAAATAGTAAAGCTTGGAAAATTAATATTTTCAATCGTGACCATGGTACTTTCGTAAACTCATATTTAATCCGGTTATGATGTTATCAAGTGCATGGTCAATTTTAAATTGAACAGTGTACTTCAAATTAAACAATATTCTATTTTTAGAACTGGGAACAATTTATAATCTAATTTTTTTTTTGTTTTACATGCTTAAGAGTGAATCTTTTTGAGATTGAAAGTCTAAATAAAAATTGTTCAATTTTGGCTGAATCTTAGTTTTGAAGAAAACAAAATTTTAATTGTCTCTTCTTTGGCGGTTGTTTCATCTGATAGACAAATTTTGAAACTTTCAATTTTAAATTTAGATGTTTCGAATTTTCTAGATTTTCTAAATTACAGAATATAATGCTATAGTGTTTAATGACCTTAGGAATGAACAATTCAAACTGGTTGTTGTTATTTAAACATTTTTAATAGGATATAGGTAATATTAGTTATAAATAATAATTCTTATATTATATTATACTTACATTTAAAGTAAAGGAATGCCATAAACGTGATAGTTATAATCTTCATTTTTTTTTAATATTCGCTATGATAGAGAACAGGAAAATAATTTTTGCATGATTTCTTTTGAACAGTGATTCGATAACTGACAGCTATACATACTAACTTTTATGACTGCCATGTGCTAACACGATTATTTCATTCTTCAAATAAATAGAGTGAAAGGAGGAAGATTGTGATATATTTGCACTTACTTTATTCACGTTAAAGATAACAGTCTTATTAAAGCAGTTGAAACATTTATGCAATGCTCACTTGATTTTCGTAAGCATAGACACAGCCTAAATGTTTTTTTGTTTTGAAAAAAATGATATTTCGAGGTGGCGCAAGCCCCACGAAGTTTAACACGTATTTCCTATAAGAAAAAAGGTGTTTTTGTAAATTTTATTCAGAATCGTCAATATTACCTAAATCGAGTTGAAACTCAACATTTCTCTTCAAAATTAGCCGCAGGATATGAATAAAATATCACTTTTCAAATATCACCTCCATAAGTCTGGGGTCCCAAAAAACCCCATAATTGAAAAAATGGGTTTTGCGAGTTTTTGACGCTAATTATTATTCTTTGCAGTTTTTAAAATGAAAATTATTTCCAATACATGAAATACTAATTGCACTGATAATTAGATATATACATACATTGTTTAAACAATTTATTATTGTTTTTAGCAATTTTCTCTTAGAATAGAGTTAGAAAGTCGCGTTTTTTTTAATTTTCCACTTGTTGTCCATTTTACAATTAGGGTGATGTAATACCTAATTATTGTTAAGAAAATTATTTGTTTTAACAATTTATCATTATTGTTAATAATATTCAATTTTGAATAACGCCAGAAAGTTGTGGTTTTTTCTGAAATTTTAAACTATTTGGCTACTTTTCACTTGGAGGAAATGAACAATTAATTCAATTTAGCGAAAATAATAATTTGAACAAATTATTATTGTTTATAACTGTTTTCTTCTTCATTAATGCTAGATAGTTGCGGCTTCTTGTCAAATTTTAAACTTTTTACCAACTTTTTACTTCATAAAGTAATTCATAATGCAAGTTAATATAGTTGTTTAAACAATTTATTATTGTTTATAACTATTTTCTCTTAGATAAGTGCTAAAAAGTTGCCGTTTTTTGTAAACTCTTGAGCTTTTAGTCCACTTTTTACTTAGGGAGGTAATATTTAATACAAGTTATCAAGCATGCTTAGGTAAACAATTGATTATTGTTTATAACTATCTTTTCTTAGATAAGTGCTAGAAAGTTGTGAATATACTTTTACGAAATGAAACAGATATATGTGAAATTGATATCAGACTTTAATTTTCTTCTTACTAGAGACGAAAGTCAGTAACAATATTTACTACTTTGCAATAAACTTCTTGTTGTAATTATTGTTTTTGTCTCTTCTGTAAGATGGCTTTTTTGTTTAAATTGATTGTTTTCAAACATTGGGAAAAGAGCAAAAATAATTTACTTCAAAAATACAATACTATTTAAAAAATTCTTCTTCTTGGGGTTCATTTATTATTACTTGTTCATCATTAAAGAGTAAAAGCAAAACTAAAGATTTTAGAAAAAAGGCAACTTTCTAGCATTACTCTAAGAGATAATATCCCCATCATGAATTTGAGGTTATAAATAATAATCAATTGTTTAAATGAGCATGTTTGTTGAATTGCATTAATTATAACCTAAGTGTAGAGTGGACAATAAGTTTAAGAGTTCAGAAAAAGCCGCAACTTTTTAGCGCTTATCTAATTGTTTAAACAACGTAGTTTGTTAAATTGCATTATGGGAAATGGTTAAGTGATATATTACTGAGTAAAAAGTTGGTGAAAAGTTAAACATTTTATAAGAAACCGCAACTTTCTTCCACTTATCTGAGAAAAGATAGGTATCAAAAAATAATAATTTGTTTAAATAATTATTTTTGCTAAATTGAATTAACAAATAACTCCCTCGGAGTTAAAACTAGACAAATGATTGAAAATTTCAGAAAAGCCGCAACTTTCTGAGATTCTTCAAATTGAATATTATTAACAATAATAATAAATTGCTTAAACAATCAATTTTTTAACTTTAATGAATTATTTACCTCACTCTAATTGAAAATTGGACAAAAAATGAAAAATTAAAAAAAACTGCTATTTTCTAACATTATTCTAAGAGAATATTATTTAGAAAAATAATAAATTGTTTAAACAATTATGTTTGTTAACATTAATTATTCATTACCTCACTCTATTGCAAGAGAAAATTGCTAAAAATAATAATAAATTGTTTAAACAATGTATTTAAACATTTAATTATCAATATAAAGTAGTATTTCATGTATTAGAAATAATTTGCACTAAAAAACCGCAAAATGATCATAATTAGTTCCAAAAATTAGCAAAAACCATTTTTTCACTTATGGGTTTTTTTTACTAAGAAGTCTTTTTTTCTTATGGGAAATACATGTTAAACTTCATGAGGCTTGCGCCACCTCTGAATATGATTTTTTTTAAACCGAAAAAATGGATTAAGTTTTGTGTGGATTCGAACAAATTTCCGGGCGATACTCATGAAAATTCGAGAATCAAGAATTTGGACAACCTTAGTAAGCATTCTGAAGAGATGTATATTTCTTTGTACTTTATAAAAAGGAATGAAAACTTCATCATTTTTAAATAATGTGTTTATTTATACGATTATATATACATCATTCATAGGATATATATATATATATATATATATATATATATATATATATTAGGCTGGTTAAAAAAAATCGACTATTTTTTTTTTGAAACATCCACATAAAAACTTAGGGAAAGGTGTAAAAAGACGCCTGTAAAAAGCAGAGCTCTTAATATTAATATTTATAGGTCGCTCATCGCGAATTTCTATTTCCCATTTGAATAGCATGTGACTTTTTTTTTTAAATTTGGAGTTTTGTAACTCTTGAACGGCTTGATGAATTGCTAAGACCATAACATATTCTTGTAGGGAATTTGACGCTCTACAACAAAGGTATTTTATGATTTTTTCATAAATTCACTTCTTCAAAAGTTATTTAAGGTTAAAGTTGAACACATAATAAATTTATCGTTTTTTTCTTAAATTTTGGAAAAATTTTGAAATTTATCACTAATTATCGTAATCCTTTTTTTGAAAATTTTATAGCTTATAATATTCTTTGAAAAAAATATCGTTGAACAATTTTTAAATCGAAAAGCTCAGTATCTTGATGTATTACCTGCTTATTTCTTATTATTAAAATAGTAGTTTTCATCTATTAAGTATAAAGATAATTCAGCTATCAATGAAAAGACGTCACTTTTAGAAACATAGTGTTTTGTATTTAGTATAGTATAAAAATAAAATTCAATATAGACAATTTTAAATATTAATACTAAAACAACATTATTTATAAGTTTCGGCGTTAACATTATTATTACGAACATTCACTCTTGTTTTAATGTTTTCTTGTTACAATCTGGAAATTTTCGAGGATGTTCTTGCACAACTTGTAAAAGATATTGAAGTTGGTCCTCGTTTTTTGTTAAGCAGTTATTGTATTCATCAATTAATTCAATACCGCATTCTGCTACATCGGGCACATATTAACTCCTATCGAATACAACGCTGCTGAAGGCTGGTAACCTTCTCAGCGTAAATCACCAACCAATTGAGACTCTCGGTTTCCTCTCTCTGTCCTCACCTGCCCCCTCCCCACACAGACAGTAACAGAAGTATTGGTGGGACTGACGTTACAGATAGAATACCC
>CAKNYM010050061.1:197703-209477 GCA_932195095.1 Andricus curvator
ACCTGTCATGTTTAATGTTCTCTTGTGCGCTTTTTTCTTTTCTCTCTTTTAAATTTATACAGCAACATACAAAAGAGTCATCAGGAAGACTTTTCATAGCAGTATAGAAAAAAAATAATCGGAAAGATATTCTTGGTTAATTCTATAAAAAAATTTAGCCTATTCGTTGAAAATAGCCAAAATATGAATTTGTGAAGCAACCTAGAAAAAGAGTCTTCGGAAAGACAGACTTTTTGACTCCGTGAACAAATTGTGCCTATTCCTCGAAGAATAGCTAAATTCTGGATATGTTGATAAACATGTTTAAATAATTAATAATTTCTGTAAATTTTCAAAGTATCATACATAGGAAAGAGTTATTTGAAAATGTTTTTTATTGATTCCGTAAACAAATTGAGCCTACTCGTTGAAAAATGGGCAAACTCTTAATTTGTTTATCAACTTTGTTTTAATAATAATTAATTCTTTGAAATTTGTAGAGCATTATAGAAAAATGTCACCGGAAAGATATTCTTATCTAATTCTGTAAAAAATTGAGCCATCGGAAAGACAATCTTAGTTGACTCCGCAAACAAATTGTTCTGAATGTGTGTATGAAAATTGTTTAAATAATTAATAATTATTGTAAATTTCCAAAGTATCGTACATAGGAAAGAGTTATTTGAAACTAAATGAGCACAAATTAAATGAAGATTACACTATTGTAAACTTTTAAAAACCACTCGTAGTGGATAATTCATCAATTAAACATTGTTTTTATCCCCTCCACTCCCACTACATAACGAAAAATGCAAAAAAAATTATTATTCAAACAATTATATTAATGAGAATATTTATTATTTAAACAATTATTGAACAATAATAATCTATCTCACACGACTACCAGATGACGTTATTTGAATATAATAGAAGACAAATACATTTTTTTAAATGCAAAACTCAAACTTAAACATTGTTTGTACCCCCTCCACTATCAGTCGAAAAATTCTTTGAATTCTTCATCTGGTTGTCGTTTCAGATAAATTTTTGTTCAATAATTTTTGAAACAAAGAATAAATATTATAAACAATGTAATTGCTTAAATAATAATTTTTTTCACATGATTAAAAAAACTCCTGGCTTAAGATTTTTTCTGCGACTTTTAGTTTGTTCTAGCTATATGCCCGAACATTTAAATCCAAATTCAAAGGATTTCTCGAGTGAGCGTGGAGGGGGTAAAAACAATGTTTAAGTTGGAGTTTTTTCATTTAAAAAAATTCATTTATCTTCTATTATATTCGAATAACGTCATCTGGCATCCAAAGATATCTTTACATTTTTCCTGGGATTCTTAGTTTCTTCTAACTATATGTCCGAATATTGAAATCCATATGTAAAGGCTTTTTTATGTAGTGAGAGTGGAGGTGATAAAAACAATGTTTAATTGATGAATTATTCACTACGAGTGGTTTTTCAAAGTTAACAATAGTGTAATCTTCATTAAGTTTGTGTTTATTTAGTTTTAGTTTCATTTATTGTACATTAAACAATCAAGAACAAACAAAAAATTATAAACATTGTATTTTTTTGAATCATTATTTTTTCGCGATGATTAAAAAAACTCCAGGGGGTATTGTATTGAAGTATCTACTAATGTGCTTGAAACTATTTATATGTATTCAGTTTGTTGATAGGAAAATTACTTTTGTTGAAATAAATTCCCCAATTTTCAAATCTACATGTATAGCTAAATTCAGGGTCGTGAATTTGCGCTCCTAATAATTACTTCTTTTCATTTTTTTCACATATAATTTTATATTCTTAGAGTGCCTTACTAATATAAGTAATAACATATACAATTATTTTCTATAGAGTAGGTATTGGTTTTTGATTAGTCTCTTGAAATAAGACTTAAATCTGAATGTATCATTTTTGCTGCAGCAATGTTAATTTGATAAAAAAGCCTGTATCAATATAAAGAAACAAAAGACTGTTTCATTTTCGGAAGAGTTTCTTGTAGATCAAACTGATACCCTCAGATTATGTTTGTGTTCTTATCAAATATTAAACTTCAAGCTATGAAAGCAATCTGAATGCACCTTTGTTTGTACTTTATAAAAGCTTAGGAAGAAATACTTCAGTATTTTTGAATTGTGAGTTTATTCATACAATTGAATGTACATTATTTACAGAATATACATATACTAATCTATTATAATATGAATATGTAATATGAAATGTAATAAAAGGTGTCTTCTGGATATCTATGAGCCAAGGGAACCGTTCAGTAAATTCTAATGAATATTATTCAAAGGCAAAAAAGTTGTACATTGATTCAAAGAAATTATTTTATAGTGCGAAATTTCTTTGAAACAAACAAATACTTATTGGCCTGGAAATGTGAGATAATCAACTCAATGAATCTTTGAAAATAAAAACTTAGTTTCCTTGAATCTGCTTTTCACATCCAAACAAATATTTGACTAGTTTAATGACTTTGAGGCTTTAAATTAAAAAAAATTCTATTCAATTTAAGTAATTTCTCGATGCGTGAATCAAATAATTGGTATTTTTGAACCAATGAAATATTGAGAAAACTAAAAGCTATAATAATTAAATGAAAGATACATTTCTTCAATATAAGGAAGTTGGTATTGTTATTCCAATAGAATATGTCTTTATTCGAATTAAGTAATTCGTTCACTTAAGTATTGATTTATTTACTTGGAAGATTTCTTTAGATAAATAAAATAAAGTAATTTAAGTCCAATAAAATTTTCCTCCGAGCAAAGAAATATATTGTTGAAATTTCTTGATAACCGATTCGTTCTAAAAAATATTTTTGTAAAATACAGTATTTGTATCGAGTAGTTCAGGCCAAATACCGACAGGTGCGCAGAGCGCATGGTCTCAAAATATAAATTATTTCTCAAGTCTATAAGGAAGCCATACATTTTCTCCAAAGTTATAATCTGAAAAGATGTGGTGATTGGTGATGATCGGGTTTCCTAAACTCTGGCCGTGCTTGAAATTTTTTTTTTACTACGTGAAAATAAAAACATTATTATATTCAATAATAACTATAATTGCATTAAATATTTCTTCATATTAGGGAACTCATCAATCATATCAAATACTTGTTCCTCAAAATCAATAACAAATCTGTTTGGCTCAGCGCATATTTCACAGTGTGAAATATAAATATGTCTTTAAACTGAAGAAATATGTCTTCGGCCATATTCTGCTCTACCATTTCTTTGAATCAAAGATGTGTTTTTCAGTGTAATGTAAGAATTTATTCGTTAATTCTTTTATTTGAAAGAAATATGCTGACTCAATTGCATTGCGTTTTACTTTTTGAATGAAATAAATCCAAACAAGAATTTGTATAACATTTGGATATACCATGATTCAAAGACAGTGAATAGTAACACGGAATTTTCCGTAAAACTAACCGATAAAGTATAGCGCAGAGCAAGAGAGTTTTTTAAAAGAAATATGTCACAGGAATAAAATTTAATATTCATGGTATATATAATAGAATTTAATAAGACAAAGCAAATACACATAAATATACATACACATATCGTATCAATTTGAGAAGTACAAAATAATAAAAACAGTGCAATGATTGATATAACGTAAAATCTGATTATTTTGAATGAAATGTAATATAAAAATTACTTATCGAAACTGATGAGCTAATAGGGTCGTCAAATAAAGGAGTTATACGATCTATTTATTGGAAGCCTCAATGATATTATTGAATCAAAAAACTGGGGCTTATGTTTGCCTTACAAAATAAAAAAGAATATTGCACTGATATAAAACATTATGTACTACCAAATTATCAAAACCTTCAGCACTATGAAATTATTAACTTATCGAGAAACGCTAATTCAAACACTTGAACAAAATTACAATTTAAAAATCATTATGACACTACATCGACATCTGATTCAAACCACTGCAGTAATAAGACTTGAAGGGCAAAGTGGAAATCTTAGTTTAAAAGAACTAGAACGCACTGCTGATCAATGACTGCTAGAAGTAAAATAATTTGTTTTTAATAACTACATCATACTGCCAATCCAAGACTGCTTGTCAATTACCATTGACAAGTGAGCTTCAACAAATTTAATACTGCAGTCTTTCCTTTCTCAAGAATTGTGTGATATTAATTTGAACATCTCTTCTCAATCGACACTAATGAATAAAGCTATTCATTTATCAATTGCTACTCATACTCTCGCCATTGAAGAAAATCGGCGAACATGAAACAAATTTGCAAACCATTGATTTTGCCATTATGATTCCTAAATCATTTATTGCCTTGGTCTAACTTTAACAGGGGTTAGCTTTCTACAAGGTCTTTCTTTTAACCCTCGCTTTGCACACTTGCAGAGCGACACGATTAATTGGAAACGAGGACGCGAACCCCTTCATCGTATAGGTATACTACAAACATCACACACATACTCAGGTGCTATGTGGCACTTGAAGCAAGTGTTTGTATGTGCACAAACTGCGAAGCAAAGCGTACGATTTTAGCCGCATTACCTAACGCAAACAAGAAGTATTCTCGAGACTCTGATGGCCATCGAAGTGGACTCGTTAGGTTATACGAAGTCAAGTGGGACTTTTCTTTCAGTTTAGGGTTAGAGATTTATGTCTAGTGCAGTTACTAGGGTGGCCTTCATTTTTCGAAATTTTAGTTTTTTGGTTGATATTAACCCGTGCCTCAAAGATCATGGTGTTTCGCAATAAATTAACATTGGCAAAAGACAACTTCTTCATCATGACTAGCCTTGATAACTTTCAACCCAAGGGTACTGGCACTACTGATTTTTTTTTCACAGAAAAAAATGAGGGTTTGGTAATGTTATGGATCGAGTGAAAGTTGGAATAATTTTAAATTGGGACTCCAATAGGGGAGTTTACCAGCCGATAGGTAGCGCAAACTGTTCAAGTGAAAGTTTCGCGAAAATTCAAATTGGATACATGAAAAAATTTTGTTATTCATACAAATTGAAAATAAAAGTTTACAGCTTATAGTAAAAAGTACGGATTTTCAAAACTTTCTCTGGTTTTTACACCGATTAGTTGAATATTCAACTAATAGAAATAAATTTTGAACCAAAAATCAAATAGTTTGAGTTTCAGCCAAAAGGAAGAATTTTCAAAAAAGCAGATTAATTTTCTACTAGAAAGACAAATTTTCAACAAAATGCAGGAATTTTTTAATCAAATAATTAAAGTTGTAACTGAAAACGGACAATTTTCAACCAATAAAGAAACAAAATTTCAACCAAAAATTGAACAGTTTAATTTTCAGTTTTAAAATTGAATTTTTAACAAAATTGTTCAATTTTCAAGGAAATAATTGTATTTTCAGTAAAAAAGAAATTTTTTTAGCCAAAAATGACACAGTTAAATTTTCAGTTAACTAAATTAATTTTAAAGAACAACAAACAACAAATTTTTCACGAAGGATATGAATTTACAACCACATAGTTGCATTTTCAACTAAAAAAGATACATTTTTAAGCAAAAATGGAATAGTTAAATTTTCAGTAAAAAAATAATTTTGAACAAAAAAAAGGAACGAAGTTTCAACGAAATATTTTATTTTCCAAGCAAACAAATTAATTTTCAACTGAAAAGATGAATTTTCAAGCAAATATTGTTTTAACAAAAAAAGAAAACGAATTTTCAATAAAATGGTTGAATTTTCAACCAAAAATGGTATATTTACATTTTCAACAAAAGAACACGTTTTCTTAACAGAATAGCGTAATTTTCAACTACAGAAATGAATTTTTAACTAAGAAAGATAAATTTTTACAAAAAAAAGGAATACTTAAATTTTCAGTTAAAAAAGTAATTTTTAACACAAAAAAAAAACGAATCTTCTACAAAATCGGTAAATTTTCAACCGTTTTCAAATAAAAAGACTAACATTCTACTAAAAAAGACGAATTTTCAAATAAATATAAGAATCTACAAACCATATAGTTAAATTATTAATTAAAAAAGATGAATTTTTAACTGAAAACGAAATATTTTAATTTTCAGTTGAAAAAATAATTTTGAAGCAAAAAAAGGAATTTCAACAAAATAGTTGAATTTTTTAAAAACAAGCAAATTATCAACGGAATAAATCAATTTTCAACTAAAGAAAATAATTTTTAACAAACAAAAAACAAATTTTCTTCAAAAAAGGTCAATTTTCAAGCGAATAATTTCCTAAAAAAAATGAATTTTCAACGAAATACTTGAATTTTCAAGCAAACATGGTATATTTACTTTTTCAGTTAAAACAGTTAATTTTTAACAAAAGAAAAAGTTTTTTTAATAAAATAGTTCAACTTTCAACTACAGAAAGTAATTTCTAACTAGAAAAGATAAATTTTTACAAAAAAATGGAATAGTTAAATATTCAGTTAAAAACTTAATTTTTAACACAAAAAAAAAAACGAATCTTCTACAAAATCGGTAAATTTTCAACCGTTTTCAAATAAGAAGACTAAAATTGTACTAAAAAAGACGAATTTTCAACTAAATATAAGAATCTACAAACCATATAGTTAAATTATTAATTAAAAAAGATGAATTTTTAACTGCAAACGAAATATTTTAATTTTCAGTTGAAAAAATAATTTTGAAGCAAAAAAAGGAATTTCAACAAAATAGTTTAATTTTTAAAAACAAGCAAATTATCAACGGAATAGATGAATTTTCAACTAAAGAAAATAATTTTTAACAAACAGAAAACAAATTTTCTTCAAAACAGGTCAATTTTCAAGCGAATAATTTTCTACAAAAAAATGAATTTTCAACGAAAAAAGATAAATTTTAACAAAAAAATGGAATAGTTAAATATTCAGTTAAAAACTTAATTTTTAACACAAAAAAAACGAATTTTCTACGAAATCGGTAAATTTTCAACCGTTTTCAAATAAGAAGACTAACATTCTACTAAAAAAGACGAGTTTTGAACTAAATATAAGAATTTACAAACCATATAGTTAAATTATTAATTAAAAAAAGATGAAATTTTAACTACAAGCGAAATATTTTAATTTTCAGTTGAAAAAATAATTTTGAAGCAAAAACAGGAATTTCAATAAAATAGTTTAATTTTTAAAAAACAAGCAAATTATCAACCGAATAGATGAATTTTCAACTAAGGAAAACAATCTTTAACAAACAAAAACAAATTTTCTTCAAAACAGATGAATTTTCAAGCAAATAATTTTCTACAAAAAAATGAATTTTCAATGAAATAGTTGAATTTTCTACCAAAAATGGTATATTTACTTTTGCAGTTGAAACAATTAATTTTTAAAAAAAGAAAAAGTTTTTTTAATAGAATAGTTCAACTTTTAACTACAGAAAGGAATTTCTAACTAGAAAAAAAATGGAATAGTTATATAATTAGTTAAAAACTTAATTTTTAACACAAAAAAGGAATTTTCTACAAAATCTGTAAATTTTCCACCGTTTTCAAATAAAAAGACTAAAATTCTACTAAAAAAGACGAATTTTCAACTAAATATAAGAATTTACAAACCATATAGTTAAATTATTAAATAAAAAAGATGAATTTTTAACCACAAACGAAAAAGTTTAATTTTCAGTTACAAAAATAATTTTCAACTGAAAACAGGAATTTCAACAAAATAGTTTAATTTTTAACCAAAACAAACAAATTATCAATCAAAGAAATTAACATTTTACCAAAACAGATGAATTTTCAAATAAGATGAATAATTTTCTCCCAAAAAGATGAATCTTCAATTACATAGTTGACTTTTCAGCTAAAATAGATCAATTTTCAAGCAAAAACATAATAATTAAAAAAATAATAGTTAAACTTTCAACCAAAGAAACGATTTTTTAATCAAAAAGATGAATTTTAAACCAGCAAGATTAATTGCCAACCAACGGAGACAAATTTTCAATAAAACACATACATGAATTTTTAACCCAATGGTTGATTTTTAAACTAAAAGTGACAAACTTTCAACCGAAAATGGAACAGTTAAATTTTCAGGTAATTAATTTTCGACAAAAAAAAACATAGTTTAACCAAAACAATTAAATTTTCAGCCAAATATATGTATCTCTAACAAACAAATGAATTTTCATCAAAATAGTTCATATTTCAACCAAATATTTGTATTTTCCACCAATAAGATGAACTCTCAACGTGAAGTGTAATAGTTGATATTTCAACTAAAATGATTTTCATTTAAAAAGCGTTTAATTCAACCTATAAGGACGAATTTTCAACAAATGAGTCAATATTTCACCAAAAGTAAAATAGTTAATTTGTCAGTTGAAACAAAAATTCAACAAAATAATTCAATTTTCAACCGAAGAGAATAAAATCTTAAACCACTAAAATCAATTTTTAACGAAGTATTTCTTGTCAACCAAGCTAATAAAAGCTAATAAAATGAATTTTTAACTAAATAGTTCTACATTAAAGTTCGTTATTAAAAAATTAATTAAAAAAAAACGAATAATCAACAAAATAATTAAAGTTTCAAGCAGAGATGAATCTTCAACTGATAAAATTAATTAAACCAAATTGTTGATTTTTCGACTAAAATCGAATAATTACCAACCAACACCGGATTAGTTAAATTAAAAAGAAAATTGAATTTCAAAAAAAAAAAAATGAATATTGAACAAATTAATTACCATTTAAACCAAAGTGAGGAATCTTCAACTGTTAAAATCAATTTTCAATAAAGTAGTTCAACTCTTAACCTAGCAGTTAAGTTTTCAATCAAGTAGAATAATTTTCTACCAAAAAGGAAAAATGTACAATAAAATAAAAAAATTTGCAACCAAATTCTTGATTTTTTCAATTAAAATCTATTCATTTCTAACCAATACTGGATTAGTTAAATTTTCATACAAAAAATTGATTGTCCGGAAAAAATGAATATTCAAAAATTAATTACCATTTCAACCAATGTGAGAAATCTTTAACTGATAAATTCAATTTTTAACAAAGTAGTTAAACTCTCAACCCAGCAGTTAAGTTTTCAATCAAGAAGAATAATTTTCTGCCAAAAAGAACAAATTTACAACAAAATAAAAAAAATTCAAGCAAATTGTTGAATCTTCAACTAAAAAATCGATCAATTTTCAAGAAATAAAGGAATAGTTGAATTTTGAGTTAAAAAAAGTAATTTTCAACCTAAAAGAAAGAAATTTTAAAGCATATACCTCCCCCCCCTCAATCTTCTTGGGCATCTACAAATGCATACATCTTAAAAAAGAAAAAAAAAGTTTTTTGTTTATAAGTTTGTAAATTTGATAAATTTTGCAGTCAATAATATAGTGGATTTCATCCACGGATATATTCATGTCCTTGTATTGTTATAGTCTTAGATACGAATTTCACTTTTTTTTATATATATCCCCCCCCCCACGTTTTTTCCTCAAGAAATTAAAGCTTTGAAGCACTCTCGACTTAGGAATTGAACCAGGATTATTAAATTTCTCATTAGCATTTTAGATAAATAAATAAATTTTGAGTCTTATTATAATTACAATAAAGGTAATATTACATTTATATGTGCAACAATCTGAAAAGTATAGATTTAGAAGCGGCGGCTGGAATTTATAAGTTTGTATTCAACGTCAGTCCTTAAATTAACTTCTCATCAATTACTGTACTAACAATAGAATTGAAAATCAAAATTATTACTTTTGACGAATAGAAAATTTCCCTTACGCAGTGTAAGAAGAATTAATTATTAATTAATTATCAATTAATTAACTAATAATTAATCAATTATTCGGTTAACCAGTAAATAAATTGAATTATTAAAAATAGTGTGTATGCAGCTTAGGCTAGGAGAAATTTTGAGACACGAGACAATGTCTTGGGCTGAAGCTCGAGACGTCTACGGTGACGGTTCCACACTAATTTTTTCGAATTTTTATTTTTCAATTTTTCATATTTTTTTTCATAACAATGTAGGCAAAAAAACCAATTTTTACAAAAACCTACATTTTCTCAAAAACCTGAATAATTTTTCTGGTTTTCTAAATTTCAATTGCGACACACATTATTCACGAGATGTAAAAAAAGTTAAAAATTAATTTTCCATCACAAGAAAGTATCAAATCCGAAGAAAAGTGTCCCGGAAATGGTATAAATCGATTTTACGAAAATGTGCATAACTAGATCCTATTAGGTTTCAACCCCTATCCGTGGTTGAAATGCACTATATTATTGACTGCAAAATTTATCAAATTTGCAAACTTATAAACAATTTTTTTTTTGTTTGAAAAATATACATTATAATGAATTGAAATCAATTAAAATGTATAAGGTAGGACTGATTCACATAGCCTTACTGACGAGTCCAGTGAGTCAGTCCGGGACAAAACATAAAAAATCTGACTTTAATTTACTTACAAATGGATATATTTTTAAAAAATTAATTGTAGAACACAAAACAAATGAATATTATTGACCCTAATGCCAATAAAATAATTTTCTTTACACTTATAAATAAGGGCCACTTTAGTATCTACGCTTTTCCGCAATTTTAAGATACGCCCCCCGACATCGTTACGGCCTTAAGGTTTCAAATTCAGTATTTCAGACGTTTCACATTACGCATTAGAAACAAGAGTCCAAGAAGACAGAGGAGACGATGCGACCTCGAGGTAGTACATACTATACATACATCTTGATGTCTGCAAAACATGTGGACTTCATAGAGAGTATGATGCTGGAACTCTGAAGCGCAACGCAAAATCCGACGAGGAAAAAACGAGTAAGACCCACGTACCAATGAGGACGTTCCTTTTAAAAATGTATGCCACTTCGGGAACAAAAAATGAGGGAAAAGAACGAAATTCTTGGCAGAGGCTCCCTGTCTTAGAGAGCACAGTGTGGGAAAGGCTTGACTTATTTCGAGCTTCTTTAGCAATGCACGTATGTCTGACAAAAAATGTGCGACATACAAAGACAGGAAAGGGTACCAGATGTTTGCTAGTCTTACTATAAAGAAAAATTATCAAAAAATATGCGAGGTTTGTTCAAGGATGTCAAAAACTCAAAGAGAAGTCATCAAGTTGCAACCAGAACCAAAATTTGGTATAAGCAATGATGTTATTTTTTTGACCAGGGTAAGTAATTAACTTTTTGATGCTGAATATTAAATAGTGTCGATGACTGGTCTATTGTTTTTTTGAAAAATGATAAAAAATCGACCTCAGCCCGGATTCGAACCGGGAATGTCAGTATACATGAGTGGAGTATTTAATAATTACGCCAGGAAGGCTGTGGTAGATCATTTCTTGTTTCTCCTATATCACATGGTGACGCGGGTGTGCATCCCTTAAGCTTGTAAAACTCTTTTTTTTTTTAATGAATAATTCAGTTTAAAGGATTTTCATCGAATCAAAAAATAAGAAACAATTATGTTTTTTTGACCAGGGTAATTAATTGACTTTTTTTCATCAAAAAGTGTCTATCATTGGTCTATTTTTTTCTGGCTCAGGTACATTTTTTCTGGTTTCTCTCATTTTCAATTAAACTGAAAATTATATTTTATCTAACTTTTTTTGCTTCTGCTGGAAATGGGCCAAATTTGGGCTGATTCGTTTTGCTGTACTGCCATTCATTTGTAGCTCAATATAGGAAAAACAACATTTTTTTAAACCTGAAATTCAAAATTTCCTGAAGCACTCAAACATGACAGGTCTTAGCGGTGAGGAGAGAAATAGACTCAAAAATGATTACAAAGACAAAAAGAGGA
>CAKNYM010050061.1:214477-227868 GCA_932195095.1 Andricus curvator
CCCGAAAGGGAAATGGCTTAATGGTATAATAATAATAATAATAATTCCTTCTTAGTCCTAGAAAGTTGTAAATATTTCAAAAATGGAAGTTGGGACTAGGCAAATTTATAGAAACAGTTTTAGAAATAATATAAATAAATTTCTATTTAACTAATCATTTTTTTGAAAATTCAAGAATTTTGTTAGATAGTTATACTTTTTGGGTTGAAAATTCAACTACTTAATTGAAAGCTACCTTTTTTGTTGAAAATTGGCATTTTTGTTTGAATTTTGAACTCCTTTGTTAAAATTGCATTGATCTGGTTGAAGATTAATAATTTTAGATGCAAATTTTTTCAACTAAAAATTCCATTATTCCATTGCTCGTGAAAAAGCTAACTTTTTTGGTTGAAAATTCAACTATTCTATTGAAAAATTCAACTTTTCAGTTGAAGATTCAATTATTCGGTGGAAAATTCGTCTTCTTCTGTTGAAATCCTTTGTTCAAAATTCATATTTTTAAGTAGGGATATATAATTTCGATAGAAAACTCGTATTTTTGGTCGTAAGTTACACTCATTTGGTAAAAATTAAATTCTTTGATTGAAATTTAATTTTTTTAAATAGAGTTGTAACTATTCCAAATGATGATTTATTATTTCAGTTGAAAATTTATTTACTTTGGTAGAAATTTCATTATCTTGTTCAAAAGTCTAACTATTTTTAGTTGAAGGTTAATTCTGTTGAGTTAAAAATTATACTTTTATGTTTTTGTTCACGGATAATTCATCCTTCTCTGTTGAACATTTTATTATTATGTAGAACATTTAATTATTTTGTTAAAAATTCAATTATTTTGTTAGAAAGTCACTATTTGTTGTGAAAAATTTAACTATTTTGGCAGAAAATTGGACGAATCGGTTAAAAATTAACTTTTTTGTTGAAAATTCAACTTTTTTGTAGAAAATTCTACAATGAGGTTGAGGTTACAGTTTTTTTCTTAATTTATTTCTTTTGGTGCAAATTCATATTTTCAGTTGAAAATTCAACTACTTGATTGAAAGTTGAACTATTTTATTAAAAATTTATTTTTGATTGATGATTCATCATTTTAGATGAAATATAACTTTTTCAAACTAAAAATTGAATTATTATATTTAAAGATTAATTATTTTTCCCGAATATTCATCTTTTTGTGGAAAATTAAGCGTTTTTGTTACAAATTTCTTTTTTTAGTTGAAAATTAATTTTTTCAACTAAAAATTTAACTATTCCATTGTTTGTGAAAAAGCTAACTTTTTTGGTTAAAAATTCAACTATTCTATTGAAAAATTCAACTTTTCAGTTGAAGATTCAATTATTCGGTGAAAAAATCGTCTTCTTCTGTTGAAGTCCTTTATTCAAAATTCATATTTTAAAGTAGAGATTTATAATTTTGGTAGAAAATTCGTATTTTCGGTTGTAAGTTACACTCCTTTCGTAAAAATTAGCTTCTTTGATTGAAATTAAATTTTTTTAAATAGAATTGTAACTATTCCAAATGATGATTTATCATTTCAGTTGAAAATTTATTTCCTTTGGTAGAAATTTCATTATCTTGGTTAAAAGTCTAACTATTTTTATTTGAAGGTTAATTCTGTTGAGTTAAAAATTATACTATTATGTTTTTGTTCACGGATAATTCATCCTTCTCTGTTGAACATTTTATTATTATGTAGAAAATTTAATTATTTTGTTAAAAATTCAATTATTTTGTTAGAAAGTCACTATTTGTTGTCAAAAATTTAACTATTTTGGCAGAAAATTGGACGATTTGGTTAAAAATTAACTTTTTTGTTGAAAATTCAACTTTTTTGTAGAAAATTCTACAATGAGGTTGAGGTTACAGTTTTTTTCTTAATTTATTTCTTTTGGTGCAAATTAATATTCTCAGTTGAAAATTCAACTACTTGATTGAAAGTTGAACTATTTTATTAAAAATTTATTTTTAATTGATGATTCATCATTTTAGATGAAATATAACTTTTTCAAACTAAAAATTGAATTATTATATTTAAAGATTAATTATTTTACCCGAATATTCATCTTTTTGTGGAAAATTAAGCGTTTTTGTTACAAATTTCTTTTTTTAGTTGAAAATTAATTTTTTTAACTAAAAATTTAACTATTGCATTTTTTCTTGAAAATTCATCGATTTGGTTAAATATGGAATAGAAACACTTGAAAAAATCTGTGATTTTGGATGAAAAAAAATGAATTCCCAGCGCCATAGAGATTGATAGCCCGTAATATAGGAAAATCGAAATTTTTCTCCCACCCTGAAATTCAATTTTTTTTAAACGTTCCTGTTATAAATGTATGAAAAATATGGTAAACATGATTTAAAAAATGGTAAACAATGCCACGCCTCAAAATAGTGTATTGGGACCCCCATAAAGTTTACTGATTGTGAAATCGATCGATTTAATGTTAGGTAACGCGCGTGAGCAAAATAGGTTAAAAAACATTATTATCTAAAGAATTTAAAATTTTTTTTTGATTATATTTTTTTACATTTTTGTGAATGCCTAGACTTTTTTCATTGTTTTCAGCCTTCAGGATACTATTTTGCACGAGATAATTATGTTTTAATATACCACTGTAATCAACTTTTATTTTTTTGCGCCCATGAAAACATAAATATAATTGTTTGGAATTCAGGGCTTTCTGGGGTTCAAAGTCAACATACAAAAAATTTGAGCACAGAATAATCCGTCATTGCTTCGGTGACGAAATTGGTCAACGCTCCACTCATGTATAGTGGCGCTCCCGGTTCAAATCCGGGCTGTGGCGGATTTTTTTTCGTGTTACCAAAACTAAAAGACCAGTAATCGACACTGATTATATGAAAAAATATTGAAATGATTTTAATGCCTATACAAAATTGATAAGCTTGAAACTTTGAATACAACAATTTTTAACTATGCCAAAAATCTTTTTTTTTTTTTTTTTTTTGGAAACTTAACATATTTGCAAGTATGTAATATGTGTGATACAGGTGTGCCTTAAAGTTAACAGTTTGAGAAGACGAAGCTATTTTCCAGCACGTTACCTATATAGCTATGTATAGCACCTTGGCAATATTCCCTAACAGGGTAATACAGGATAATCGAGGAATTAAAGTTACAGGCAGTGATTTTCTTAGAGTGCCACGTTTAGAGCTTTCTATGCAGACATGCATAGCGTTGAGACACAAATGTCCGGAACATCACTTCTGATTTTCTCAAGAAATTATTTCCACTGTTCTATTCACGTACGACTATTTCGTGAAATACCTGCAAAATGAAGTTACCAGATAAACTATTCTCAGAGATGTGAAAATCCCGGACGAGTATACGGCAGAAATATCAGGACCTGCAAGTGGTCGAACCACGGACTGAGTCAAGTGCCTAATGAAATGAGGATGTTATAAAATAATTTAATACGATGTTTGAAATGTTTTGCGATGATATTTTAGGTACGACATTAGGAGCATTTGGAGGTGACAACAGTCGCCTCTGGATGCATTCTTAGAGAAATTTATTAATCAAATTTTAATTTATTAAATTTATACATTATTAATATCATCAAACCATAGAGCCAAATTCCTTTTCGGGTAAGCGTGAATAACACGTTTGTTCAGCAACACTGCTCCGACACAGGTAGCTGATCAATCTTTCTAGCAAGCAGCCCAGGTGAAGAGCTTCACAAAGTCATTATATAAATCTCTCTACTCGGGCCCATTAGTAAGTACTTAGCCAAACTTTTCCGTCCTGACATACTTCTTTAGCTTCCTTTATATTCATACATTTTCTCATACAAGATCTTGAATTAAAAACAGAATTTCGAAAATTAGGTCCTTATCCATTTTCAATTCACATCTCTTTAATTATTGAGATTAATAATTTTATAGCAAAAGAAATGTTTGTTTCCAAATGTATTTTGAATACTATTAGTGGCAAAATTCATAAAGAATTTTATAAGGGGTCATTTACAAAGTACGAAAGATTTAAGTAAAATACATGAATTTTCAAACAAATAATTGGACTTTCAACTCAAAAAGATCAATTTTGAACCAAAGATGGACGACATAAATTTTCAGTTAGAAAAAAATAAAACATGAATTTTAAAGGAAATAATTAAATTTTTCAAGCGTAATGAAAATATATTGTATTGTATTGTTCATACTGACACAAAAAAATATTTTAATTTGAATCAAAAACAGTTGAATTAAACAAAGAACAAGAAATTTCAACAAATTAGTTGAATTCTCAACCAAAACAGAATAATTTTCAAGCCAAACATTTCTCTGCAAAACAGTTGAGTTTTCAAACAAAAATATGAATTTCCTACAAAAATATTTCAATTTTTTACCCAATAAAGACGATTTTTTGAAACAAATAAATGAATTTTCAATTAAAAATTTTTATTTTCAAGCCAAAATTAAATATTTACATTTTTATTCCAAATAATTAATTTCTAACTGAAAAAGAAGGAATTTTCAGGCAAAAACAATTGAAATGAATAAAAAGAAACGAATTTTCACCAGATTATATGAATCCTCAACCAAAACAAACTAATTTTTGAAACAAACGGAGAAATTTGCAACAAACGAATTGAATTTTCCGCCAAGAAAGATTTTTAACTCAATGAAGAAAAAATTCTCATCAAAAATTTTGAATTTGTAAGCCCAATAGATGAATTTTATGTAAAACAATTGAGTTTTCAAACAAAAAATATGAATTTTCTACCAAAATGATTCAATTTTAAGTTAAAAAAATTAATTTTTAACTAAAAAGAACAATTTTTAACAAAATAGATCATTTTTTTACTCAAGGAATCAATTTTTAATAAACAGTTTGATCTTCAAAAAAATTAACAAGATAGTTGAATTTTCGACCCAGCTGATTAATTTTCTATCAAAAAGTTAAATTTTCACCAAAAAACAAATAGAATTTCAACTAAAAATAGAATAGTTGAATTGTCAGTAAAAAATTTAATTTTGAACGAAACAGTCGAATTTTTAACCAAATAAATGAGATTTCATCCAAGAAGATTAAATTTCTACCAAAAAAGGTCAATTTGCCGAAAAAAATGAAACAGTTAAATTTTCAGTTAAAGAAGTGTTTTCTTAACTATAATTATGAATCTTCAACAAAAAAATGAATTTTCAACCAAATAGTTAAATTTTCATCCCAAAAGATAATTTTTCTACCAAGAAGCCAAATTGCCCGCAAATGATTTCTTGAATTTTAACCAAAAACAGAACAATTTTCAACTTAAAATAGAATTGTTTTCAGTTAAAAAATTAAATTTTCAACTGAATAAAATAATTTTTCAACGAAACTATTGAACTTTCAACAAAACAGATGAATTTTTATCCAAGAATATTGAATTTCTATCAATAAAAAAATAAATTTTCGACAAAAACTGAAATTGCAAAATTTTCTGTTTGAAATTTCATAATGCAGAATTTTTTTTCAATTTTGAACAAAAAAAATCGAAAATACTTTTAAATACAATTTGGGTAGAAAATTAAACTATTTTGGTAGAAAAGTAATTGTTTTAGTTGAAAATTAAACTATATTTGTCAAAGTACGTTTTTTATTTGGGTTAAAAATGATTTATTTGATCTGAAAATCTAACTGTTCTATTTTTCGTTGAAAAAGTATCTTTTTCAGACAAAAATATCACTGCTTGGTTAAAAGTTGAACCACATTTTTAAAAATTCATTTTTCAGGTTAAGTTTTTCAAAATTCATTTTTTTAAATGAAAATTTTAGATAAAAATTTAGGTATACCATTAAGCCATTTCCAATTGGTCAAAAATTCGCCTTTTGTAGAAAATTAATCTTCTGGTTGAAAATTAAACTATTTTTATGAATAATTTAAGTATTTTGTTAAAAATTTAACTGGTTAATTTTTTGTTGTGAATTCATCTTTTTAGTTGAAAATTCAACTACGTACTTAGTTGAAAATTCACGTTTTTTTCAATCGTCTTTTTAGGTAGGAAATCAAACTTTTTGATTAAAAATTCATCTATTTGTTTGATATTTTGTATTTTTTGTTAAAAATTAATTGTTTCAGCTAAAAATGTAAATGTTTATTTCTTGGTTCCCAATTTAACTCTTTCAGTTAAAAATTCAAGTACTTGGTTTAAAGTTCAACTACTTTGTTAAAAATTCCCTTTTTTTGGTTGGAGATGCATAATTTTAGTTGAAAATTCATCTTTCTGGTTTAAAGTTGAAATATTTGGTTGAAAATCATTTATTTTTTAAATTAAAAATATGCTATTTAATTAAAAATTTGACAATCCCAGTCGAAGATTTATCATTTGAGTTGAAAATGTATCTCTTCGATTGAAACTTGAACTGTTTCGTTGAAAATTCGTTGTCAGAGCAAATACAACAGAATTTAAGTGAATTAAAAAAAATTAAGGCAATGAATTATATAAATGAATGTAGAGAAATACAAGGATAATGAGATGAATTTGGTTAAATTTATGAAAGTTCAAGATGAATTTTTAAAAAATTCGCGTGAATTGAAAACAATTAAAAAATGCTAACAAAATTCATTGAAAATTGAAATTATTACGTTTATAGTGAATTTAGAAGAGTTCGAAGAAATTCCAGAGAGTTATTGCAATTTCAAAAAGCTACATTGAATTCAGATAAATGGAAGTAAATAAAAGTCTGATAAAATTTTCAAGATTTCAGAGTGAACCTAAAGGGCATCATGGTGAATTCAAAAAATTAATAATCTAAAAAAGATGCATGAAATTCAGGGGAGTTAAAAATGATTCCAAAAAATTCTGTGTGAATTCAAAAGAATTCAAGGGAATTTAATAGAATTCAAAGATCATGACAGTGATATTTTTATTTTAAAAAATTTCCATATTCGCTTTATTTTCAGAAAATGATAAAATAAGTGATAAAAGCTGACATCAATTATAGCTTAAAATACATTTTGAAGTCCTATTAAAATTTTTCAACTATAAAAATTGTATTTTTGTTTTTTGTTTTTTCGAAATTGAACATTCTTTTCTATCACCTGGTATAGATATTTTTAATTTATCCATCATAGAGAATATTTTCTTTATTTTTGAGGAGAAATTCTATGCATATTGATACAGGGGAAAATAGATTAAGGGACATTTCAGACCATTAATTTTAAATTAAAATTTGCATTTCTTCAAATCGATAACAAAGAAAACTTATTTTCAGACATAGATCAGCTTAGCTGGATCTCTAAATCATTTTTTTAAAAATTAATGAAAATTTATAGCAGTACTTCGTTACCAGAAGGGCCAAACTGGCATTTGCAAAATTCGAAAATTTAAGTTTTCATTCAATACCCTAGCCCATACAGAAAAGATAAAGCCTGACAAAATTACAGTCATTGGGATTTGACATTGAATTTGATAAGCCTTTCAACGGTTTTTGAAAAAAAATTTCTCGTTTCTTTTTTGAACGAGTGATCACGTTTCAAAGTTAGCATTGAGCTAGTTACCGACAATTTCCGACTATATTGTACCTTTTTGTAACAAAGTAGTCAGTTTTTAATTTGTTCACATGTCCCTTTCTACACTATGTGTGGAACCTGTAACAACAATTTCGAAGCCTCCTAAAAAAGAGGTCCAAAGGGAAAATAATTTGTTTGGAAAAAAATATTTTTCCAAGTTGGCGTCCAAGTGCCTGATTTGTTTAGGCAATCCGAAAAATACTCAACAAATCTTCTAAACGCCTGACGCGTTTCAGGCAATTAGAAAAAAGTCACCTTAGAGAATTAAAATACACGTTAAATGGCTATCTAAAATTTTATTGTTATTTTGATGTTAATATAATAAATGAAATAAATTTAAAAAATAATAATTTACAGTTTTGAAAGGTAAACATCTTCTATTTATTTTTCAGTTCGGTTGCGGAAAAAAGTAAATGGCTGAATTTACAATTTAACATGGACCGAATCCATTTCAAATCAGGCAGGGTTCTACACTTGAAACTGCAGAATCTCTCGGGAACGAAATTTGTTGTTTTTTAGAGGATATTAGGCGACACTAATTTTTCTGATTTGCAAAAAAAAATTCTAAAAAGTGATGCGTATTTGAATTTTGTGCTTTGTTTTTCAAAAATCCCACCTTTAAATTTTTCGCATTTTTTTTGTTAAACTTGTACTTTGATAATGAACATATCTTGGAAGTTTGATGCTAGCTAAATAACTTATGTTATCATACCATTAAGCCATTTCCCTTTCGGGGTAGGCGTGACTTGCTCGGTTGGAAAATAGTAGTGTGTCCAGGAGAATTATTTCTTCTTACAATCGAATTTTCTAATTTTTCTTGAAAACAATGACAGATACGAAAAAATGTTAAGATAAAAGTTTGCACAACTGAAAAAGTTCTACGAAAAATGTTTTTTGTTCTCTTGCGATATCTTTCATAGTTTATGAGAAAAATTCAAAAATTGTATTTTTTGGGGAAACAAATTCTCCCGGCCTCAGAAATGGTTTAGCCCGCATGATGCTGATAGGATGCTTTTTGCTACTAGTAGAAACTTTTAAGAAATATTTGGAAGAATAAAAGAGGTGGAGTTTTGCAGAAAATATTTTTCCTCATCTTTTCAAAACTTGAAAAAAAAGATGAAGAAGGATTTTCTTGAAAACCCCACCTTTTTTATTCTTCTAAATATTTTTGAAAAATGTCTACTGATAGAAGAAAGCTATCTTATCAAAATCATGCGGGCCAAACCATTTTTGAGGCCGGGAGCATTTTTTTCCTAAAAATTTAATTTTTAAATTTTTCTCGTAAACTATGCAAAATGTCGTAAAAGAACGAGAGACACTTTTCATAGAACTTTTTTAGACGTGCAAACTTTTGTGTTAACATTTTTCCGTATCTGTCATTGTTTCCACGAAAAAGTAGAAAATTCGATTGTAAGAAATGAGAATTCTCCTGGCTACAAAATTTATTGAGCAAGCATCAAAATTACACGATATCTTAATTATCAAAGTATAAGTTCAAAAAAAAATTAGAGGTTTAAAAAAATCTCGTTTTTTGAAAAACAAAGCATAAAATTCTAATACGCATAACTTTTTAGAAATTTTTTTTTGCAAATCAGAAAAATTAGTGTCGCCTAATTTTCTCTAAAAAACCAAATTTATTCAATCCTAGAAAAATTATGTGTGTTCAGAGTTCAAATGAAGCATGCTAAATGGTCAATTTAGCCATTTACTAAAAAATACAAACAAACAAGTGTCAAAAAAATTTTTTGTAATGTGCTTTATTGATTATTATTTATTATTCATTCATTATTTAATCACTATAAATGATTTTTTCACGATTTTTTGATTTAATAATTACAGGCCTCGGGTTTGGTTAAGAATTCGTATTTTTTGTTTAAAACTTTTATTATTTGGTATAAAATTGAATCACTTTGTTGAAAATTTAAAAATTTTGTTGAAAACTCACACTTCTTGGTTTTGGCTAAAATATTCAAAAAATTAAGTTGAAACTGTTTTTCTTTCTTGACTAATTTCTTTTTTAATTCATCTTTTCCTGTAGAAAGTTGACTTTTATTCGTTAAAAATGCAGCTGTTTGCATAAAAATTAATCCGTTTCGGTTGAAAATTAATTTTGTTGTTGAAAATTCAACTGTTTTCTAGAAAATTTATATTTTCGGTTCGAAAGTTCAACAGTTTGGTAGAAAATGTAACTACTTGGTTGAAAATTCATGTATTTTGTTGAAAATTCAACTATTTGGTTGACAATTTCTGTATTACGTTGAATATTCGTCTTTTTAGATAGAAAAAAATCTTCTGTGTTGAAAGTTCGTTTTCCTTTTGATTAAAATTAATTTTTTTAACTTTAAATTTAAATATTTTGTAAGACATTGAACTGTTTGGTTAAAAATTAACTTTTTTGTTCGAAATGCATATTCTCGGGTTGAAAATTCAACTTTTTTGTAGAAAATTCATCTTTTTTGCTTCAAAATTCAACACTTTGGTAGAAAATTCAACTATTTGGTACAAAATTTAACAGTTTTCTAGAAAATTCCTTTTTTTATAGAAAATTAATTCTCTTTAAAGAAAAACTAAACTACATAATTTTTGGTTAATTTGAGCCTTTTTAGTTTAGATATTCTACTATTTAGTCAACAAATTTTACAAACTAGTATCATATCCATTGTTCAAACAAGTTTGTTACAAATTTATACAATTTCTTGAAAATTCGTCTTTTTGGTAGAGACGTAATCTTTTTGGTTGAAAATTCAACTATTTGGTTAAAAATTTACGTATTATGTTGAAAATTCGTCTTTTTTGGTAAAAAATTAATCTTCTGTCAAAATTTTAAACTGAAAACTAACCTATTTTGTCGAACATTCAACTGAATTAAATTTTTTGCAGAAAATTCATTTTTCCGGATGTAAACTTGAAATCATAAAAATGTTATGAAAAAATAATTTCTTTATTTCTATAACTATAACAATTCAAGTACTATTCACCAACTAATCCTAGAACTTTTATCATCAGAAAACATGTGAAGAACTGTGAAAAAAGCAATATATATATATATATATATATATATATCTTCGGGTGTATTTCTCTATCACTGGCATATATTTTGTATACCATTAATCCATTTCCCTTTCAGGGTAGGCGTGACACTACCCGATTCGGGTAGTGTTTCTGGGTGGATAGTTTCTTGAAGTAAATAACTACAAGTGTGGGCTCACCACACCCACGATGTGCCAACAGCACTCAGTTTTCTCGAATGGTCACCCATCCAAGTACTAACCGCGCCCAACGCTGCTTAACTTCAGTGATCTGACGAGAACTGCTTTTTTCAGCGTGGTATGGCTGTTGGCCATAATCAATTTAATAATTTAATAATTTAATTTAATTTAATAATTTTTTTTTTAATATTTAGAAAGTCATTTTTAATAATTCTGAACCGAAAATATCTATGGTGTATAGGAAAGCATATTATAAATTTTCAACCTAGAGGGTATTTTGAATTAAGTTACCGTAAAATTATTTTTAATTACACCTACCATCATTTTATTATCACAATTATGGGTTGGACTACGGGTAAACATTTTTTGTTCATTTATAAAAGATTGCACAATTATTTTAACACCCAAGCAAACAAAATTGAAGGGTGAGTCAACGACAAAGAAATATTTTCTTTTCTTATTAATATATTCACGAGAATATCCCTTAAAATTAAAAACCGATAGAATAATGGGGATTACGACTAAGTCAATTTTACCAGCATCGAGTAACTTGTTGTGAGCGATGTCAACCGTCAATTGCCGACTCGACGAACTAGCTTTTATCGTTCCAAGAGGCGAATTAACGTTTTATATCACCAACGGCAAAACTCGCCCCTTGCTAAAATGACGAATCTGTTGCCGACAGGCGTAAGGGGGCCAAGAAAGGAAGAGGAAGTGGTCTCAAAATAGTCGCGTATTGCGAAGGATTTAAAAGCTTTTGTAATTAGTTCCCCTTCCAACCAGTAGAGAGGGAGGGTGACATCGTATTAAATCTTTGACGAGGCATTGTATCAACATGTCACTGCAGACATACAAAGTGAGAACTCAAGTGACATAATTATTATCATTATTATTATACCATTAGGTCATCCCTTTCGGGGTAACCAGCATTCACTCGGTGAGAAAGGGAGTAATGGGGGGAGGGGGTGGGTAAAGATTTTTAGATTATTCCAGAATTTGCGTGTCGTTTATTTAAATAACACGTTCGTTCCGCAACACTGCTTCGACCCAGGTTGCTGATCCATCTCTCTAGCGATCACCCCAAGCGAAAAGCTTAACAAGGTCATCATGCGAAGCTCTCCACTCGGTACCATTATTATCCAAAGTCTTTTGTTTCAGGCGACATTCACTCCACTGACACTTTTCCTAATGCATTCCTTATAAACTATTTGTCGCCATACTTTTCTGTCCTGGCATACCTCTCTAGTTTCCTTCACATCCATTTCATGCATTTTCTCATACAAGCTCTTTTGTTTCTATGGCTTCTTATGTCTCTTCGAATTAGGTTCTGCCTGTGGGCACGCTGCCATTTACATTCTTTGATACACTTGTTTCGTCAGTCGATGATGTTTCATTCTCTCAACATGCTCAAATCATCCTAATCTGTAAAAAGGAAAGAATTTACCGTAAAAATAAAATCATGCCAGGACTAGGCATTCCAAATTATAATTCTCAGAGGCTTCTTATATGACTTAGAATTAGGGCCTCATATACACATTCTAACCATTTTTTCATCGGTCTGTCTCTGGGTACGCTGCCATTTACTTTACCTTGATATACTTTTTTCGCCAGTCGTTCATCTTTCATTCTCTTAACACGCCTAAGCCATCTTAACAAATTTCTTTCATACCTGTAAAATAGTGTCTTATCTACACAACATTATTTCAGGATTCTTACTTTACTAATTTTGTCAATTAGCGTTTTACCGCACACTATGCGGAGGTATTGCATGCCAACCGCGTTAGTTAGTTATATTTTTACTTCTGATAATGAATCACGCTATACCGATAACTGTCTTATCCTAATTTATATGCCTATCTATCTCTTCATCTATATTTTCGTCACTAGTGAATAGACCATCAAGATATATGTAGTTATCAACTTCTTCTATTCTCTCATCATCCAGGACAATATTGCATATTGTTCTCTCATCCTTTCCTTCGAACACCATAATTTTTGTTTTATTTACGTTAGTTTTGAGGCCCCTGTTCCTCATACTTTTATTCAGCTTGATCAACATCCTTTGCAAGTATTTCATTGACTATGCTATAACAACCTTATCATCTGCGAAAGCTAACCCACGTACCCTCACTGTATCAAGATCTACACCTTCTTCGTCGAAGAAGGCCATTCTTAGACACTTGTCCATGAATATAATAAATAGCCATGAAGACATATTAGATTTAAAAATGAATTTTCCTCCTACTCGAATCGTTTATTTTTAAACAAGAGATTTCAAGTCTAGAATCTATGAACCTGTCAAAATTCAGAATCGTTCGACTCATGTTTCAGTTAAAATCTAAAATAGAAAGAATAGCTTAAACTGGAAAAACTCAAAATGATTTCTTTGTAGCATGACGAGCAAATTAAATTTTTTTTTTTAATTTCTCACCATTGTATGGAAATTTTTTTAAAATTTGGTGTGTGTTAAAGTTGATGGAAGTAAATAACTTATAATAAATGACCAGCTTCACAAGACAATAATAATAACCTTAGATGGGAAAAAATTCTTTCAAATACAATACTTCAAAAATTGACGAAAAATGCACTTTTGTTAATTTGTACCGTATGTTGACCAAAAAATTAAATTTAATTTTTTCAATTGCTGATGTTATTTCTAATAAAC
>CAKNYM010050061.1:237868-249185 GCA_932195095.1 Andricus curvator
CAGCAGCCTTACCGTTTTTCAAGTTCTTAATTATGTCTCGGACCTCAATATTTTTCTAATATATGAAGATGTTACCAAATATAATCTCTAGATGTTAAATTCTTATAATCTTCAGGCATTAATTTGTAAAATCTCAGATTTTAAAATATCCAGGCGTCTGTATAGTCTCAGATGGTACGTCGCATCGTGGCGCGTGTCATATGCATCCGTTCGCATTGAAACAAGTAATATAATTAAGTTACAAAATTATTATTATTGCTTAATCACACATGATTTAGATTTTGAAAATGGGTAAGTTTATATTTCTTTTCATTACACATCACTGCCACCTGTACAAGTACAGAAACTTAGCCTCCTTTACTTTCGTTTTTGTAGTCTTATGATAGCCACTTTCCTGCTTATTGTGTGTTAAGAAATATAAAATTTGTTTTCAGCCCTACTTCCGAGCTCGTCTATCAAATTTTGGCATAGGGTTATAAATACGTTTGCAAAAATTATTATATATATTTGAGGTTATCTAATGGACCAGGATTCTAATATGGATATTAGATTTTAAAATCTTGGATTATAGATTTTATTATCTCAGATTATAAAGTTTAATAATCCAAGATATTATCCTGTAATATCTATTTCTTAATATCTATAGATTGTAGTTCTAATAATCTGGATCGCTGTCCCATAGTTAATAGTCCAAGATTATATCCGGTAACATATTTTTTATTACCGGGTATAATCCATTTTTCTCAGTGTACCAAAAGAGAAAAATTTTCAACCAAGAAAGATTTTTCAGTCAACTGAGAAAAAAAATGTCCAACAATTTGTTGAATTTTCGAACCAAAAAGGCTATTTTTCTACAAAACAGTTAAAAATTCCACCTGAAAATATGCATTTTCAACCAAAAAGTTAATTTTTAACCAATTAGTTGAATTATCTATCAAAACAATATAATTTTAAACTTTAAAAGGATGCATTTCAAACAAAAAGGCGAAGTTAATTTACCGAAAAGGGAAATTTTATAGAACACAGTTTAATTTTCAAATTGAAAATATTGATTTTTTTAATAATAATGCGAATTTTGAACCAAATGGTTGCATTTCAAACTTAAAAAAATCAATTTTCGACTAAAAATGCAGTAATTAAGTTTGCAGTTCACAAAATTTATTGTTAACACAAAAAACTAATTTTTTACAAAATAGTAAAATTTTCAAGTAAAGAGATGGTTCCTCAATCAAAAAAATTAATTTTTAACAAATTAGTTCCTCTTTCAACCAAGCAGTTGAATTTTCAAATCAAAAAGATGAATTCTCAATGAAAAATGTAATGGTTGAATTTGAAAATAAAAACGATCACTTTTCAACTCAAACTGGAATCGTTAAATTTGCAATTCGAGAAATTCATGTTTAGCAATGATTTTTAACAATTTAGTTTCACTTTCAACCATGTAGTAGCATGTTCATTCATGAAGATCAATTGTCTACCAAGGCAGACGCATTTACAGCAAAATACATAAATTTTCAACCCCATAGTTTAATTTTCAACTGAAAGTGATTAAGTTTCAACCAAGAATGAAATAGTAAAAAAAGTCTTCTGAACAAAATTTTTATTTCTGAAAATAGGGTATGAAGGATGAAAATTAGATATGAATCTAATAGTTGAATTCTCAAATAAAAACGATATCTTTTCAAACCAAAATTGAATGGTTGAATTTTTATTTAAAAAACTAATTTGCAACAAAAAATAACACATATTCAACAAAATGGTTTAGCCTTGAACCAATAAAATAAATTTTCAAGAAATCAGTTCAACTTTCAACCAGGAAGTTGAACTTTAACAAAAAAATTTGAATTTTCAATAAACAAAAAATGAATTTTCAACGAAGTGCATACATTTTAAACCAAATAGTAGAATTTTTAACCAAACCAGATCAATTCTGATCTAGAAATATAATAGCAGACTTTTCAATTAAAAAAAATTAACTTTCAATAAAAATATTTGGCTTTTCTGGTTGGATTATATTAATTCAGTTGGGATGTGAGCGAAAAAGCAAGAAAAAGAAGAAATTTCTTGAAAAAAGTAACAAAAAAAGAATTCTTTGAAAAAGGAGGAAAGAGAGAATAGGGGAAAATTTTTTGATTTTGTATTCAGATGATTTACTTGTAAAATAAAATCAATAAGTTTTATTTTTTCAAACATTTAAAAAAATTCTGAATTAAAAGAACTCTTAAAATATTCATAAGTAAACCCTGGAGATTGGAAAGAATCATAAGTTTAGTGTCTCTATCTAATATTTGTTATTGAAAATCCAAATGATATCTACTTTCTTACAAATAATGTGTTGCAAAGAAATGAGAGCATAAAAAGATTCGCAATTCAAAAATAGACTTCTAAAACCACCTTCCTTTCAGCTCATTAGAGACAAATACATAACAAAGGAAAAAAGAAAAAAAGAGGGAGAAAAAGAAAAAAGTCAACCAAAATAAACCTCTTACAAGGAGGTAAACTTTTTTTAAATGATTTTTTGAAATTGTTAGAATTTGATTGTTCTTTCGAGAATTAAGGATTTTAGGGAAATAAGCAGAAATTGGGGTAATGGGATTGATGTGATTGGGGGACCTGTGAAAAAATATTTAAAAATTTTACCTGACCAGTACAAAATTAAGATCAGCAATATTACAAGAAGATTTTTTGATAAACTGCAAAATTCATGGGGTTTTTCCTAAAAAGATATTTTATATTTATACAAAAGTAAGTTTTGACTTCAAAAATAACAGAAATAAAGAAAAATTAGATGTGAATTCTAAAATTTTTTCAAAAATATCTCTCGAATTTGATCATAAAGGATTGCCATGCACAGATACACAGTTTAAACAAATTATTGAGAAATTGAATCAACAAGTAACCTATTTTATTATCAAAGATTGTTTTGAAAGGAAAACTAAGCTGAGTGAAAATGCACTTAAGGATAATAGAAAAACATGATTGAAAATTTTAAATCATTCTTAAAGAGCAAGAAGATGTACAAAAGTTACATATGTTTCTGAAGTGATTATTCCACACACGGTTATAAATATTTTGAGTTCAGGGGATGGAAAATTGCATATTTTAAATGATGAAGATAGTTTTCAATTGAAAATCGGTTACTTATTAATATTGAAAGATGTGTTATTGATTACTCCTTACGACCAGTTATTTCGACAATAGGTTCTTTAACTAGAAAACTGGAAAAATTAATAATTAAAATCAATAAACAATCCTTAGGAATTTAAAAAATATAAATTAAAATTAGTATTGCCTTTCGAAATGTAATTGAGAATGTTAAAATACCTACTGATCACATTTTTGTTTCTTTTGACGTAATAATCATGTTCCCAAACATTCCTTATGAAAGAGTTGAAATTGCCAAGAAGAAACAATGGGATGTGATAAAAATTCATAACAAAATTCCTAAAAACTAATTTCTCAAAGCTATAAAATATGTTTTTTATTCGGCCTTTTTTAAATTTAGTAATAATTTCTATAAGAAAAAATTTGGAACTCCCATAGGATCAGTTTTCTCTCCTATTCTAGCTGAAATTGAGGATTTAGAAAATAAAGTTTTCCAAAGAATTGATTTTACTCTTCATTCATATGCAAGAGATGTTGATGATTCAGCACCTAGTGTTGATAGAAATAATTTTTGATATTATTTTAAATGCATTTAACAGCATACATCCAAGATTGCAAATTTACTGTTGAAACGGAAACTGAAGGGAAATTATATTTTCTTGATATTACTTTAATTAAAACTAATGAAGAAAACATTATCACGGATTGGCATACAAAAACTATTTGCTCAGGAAGAATACTTAGTTTTCTTTCTAATAACCCCACTCTAAATAAGATAGGAGTTATTAAAAATCCAGTAGATACAGCCCGTAGATTGCCAAATTTAATTTTTCATGAAGAAAATATCGAACTATGCAAACAAACTCTTTTTCTGAACCATTATCCCTTTGATTTGATTGCAAAAAGTGTGCATAACAGAATAAATTATATAAGAAAGAAAAACAGTGATTAAAATAAAATAAATAGGGAAGATTATAATACATTTCACACTGTTGTTCTTCCTATATTTTGGAAAATCTAGAAAATTTTTAAATCTATGTTGGGTATATGATTGTTAAATTGAAAAAAGGCATGAAATGCTAGACAAACAATGTGTTATTTATAAAGTTAATTGCAAGGAATGTAATGCAGTTTATATAGGACAGAAATGTAGGGCACTTAGACTAAGAAAATTTGAACATCAAAATAATATTTATAGAAGTCCAAGATATCATTCAGTCCTTTCAAAGCATAAAATTACACATGATCGCGACTTTGATTCAAATGATGTTGAAATCCTTTATCACGAGAGGAACCAGAGAAGAAGAGAATTCATGGAAATGTTATTTATAAAGAGAGAGAATTACAAAGCTTTAAATTTAAAAAGGAATCTCTCAAGATGCAGAAAAATACGGGATATGGTTAATAATTCGATAAATTAATTTATTTTGCTTAGAAGGAATAACAATGCTTTATGGAACAATGATTTTCTCACCAATGATATGTAGTGTATTAGTCTAGATTACCTTTTAATTAATGTATATTAAAATTTTTTTCCAGGTATTATGTTAATTTTTCAGAACTTTAGTTTTCCTATTAATAATCCCTGATGAAGAGCTCTAAATTGACCTCCAAACATGCTGGTTTCCTAGTAATATAAAAAAAGGATAAAGAATAAGGAAAAAGTGAGAGGTTCGTTTTGGTTGACTTTTTCCTTTTTCTTCCTCTTTTTCACTTTGTCATGTATTTGTCTCTAATGAGCCGAAAAGGAGATGGCTCTAGAAGTCTATTTTTAAATTGTGAATCTTTTTATACTCTGATTTCTTTCCATTAAGTTATTCGTAAGAAAGCAGATTTCATTCCGTTCTTAAATAAAAATATTTGGCTTCATTTTGAAAAACAACATTACTCATGTCCCTTTTTGACAAACGGCTTAAATGATTAAGATACAAAATTATAATAATACTCTTCTAGTTTCTTTGATGCTAAAAAACGGTTGATATTCAAATCGCTGACATAATGATGAAGAGTAAACTGGAAACTAAAATGAGACCTTGGCTAATTCAGGTGTAGAATTGCAGAATAATTTTGCAAAATATGTTTCAGCACACGCGTGACTCGAGCTAGAAGATATTACGCAAGAAGTTTCGCTTGTTTAAAATTACGCAATTTCCAGTTTCTCTCAAATTCTATATGCAAATTCACCAAAACGGAAGAGACAGGTGGATAACAGGTTTGTAGTTTGCCACAACTCTGCTCATACTGGAACTTTCAATCTGAAATGTGAATCTCTTGATAGTCGCAATTGTAATTTTGAGTTCTAATATTTTAAGCCGAAGGAATGCTTTTCATAATTTATTATGGTTTTTTTCCACGATGGTGGCGTGAAAATAGGATTGACCAATGCATCCGTTCTAGAGAAAGTAATGAGAACGAATCCATTTTCACACCCTCAGCTTAGTGATCACAATTTTTATTTGTTAAATGAGAAGAGAAAATTGCAATTTCATGGTTTTGATACGTGTTATGTAGAAAATTTAACTGTTAAGTCAATGAATTCTATGAAGAAATTCAAGAATTCAAAAGTTCCATTTATGACTTTCTATACGGGTCATTCTTACATAACTTAAGTTTTTGACATAGGTATAAAGTGGATTTTTTACGAAAGATTTAGGACTGATTTGCTATAGAGGATGCTAGAAGGACCATTTCAGATGTATGATAATGATAGTTGTGTCAAATAATATTCTGCGATTTTTGTTTTAAGATAGATATCGTGTCAAAAATTCAAAAATAAAAAATTCAATTGCAAAAAACATCGTTCGAATTGATGTTTTTCATGATTTTCAAACTTTTGTTATTAAAAATAAGGTTTTTCATTCAGATTGAAGTCATCAGTAATATTATTTTTATTCTTAAAATTATAGAAAAACTATTTTCTTCAGATATATGATTTTTGACAAAGATGAACTTGTACACGCTTGTTTAATTTTACACTCACAATCTATAACATTTTTTATTTTACACTATTATTAATTCTATATCACAAAAGTGGCATATAATTTCTTTTTTTTTCAATAAAAATAGTTTTTTAAAAAGCTCATCACTTGAACGAAATATTTTAACAATAAGAATAGATCCTGCTATGACGTACAATAAGCTACGCAGTATGTTGTTTTTAGAGAAGATTCGACAGCACATGTATTTCCGATTCGTAAACAAAAGTTTTCCAGAAATCTACGGATGTTTGAGTGGTGTGGTGAGCCCAAACTTGTAGTTATTTATAACTACAAGAAAACTATCCACCTAGAAACACTACCCGAATCGGGTAGTGTCACGCCTACCCTGAAAGGGAAATGGCTTAATGGTATACGGATGTTCGAATAATAACATCCACGTTTCAAAAAGTAACAAATTCCTTCTTCAAATTTTCTACTTTTTGACCTAATTCAAATATTTGAATTTTCTTTACGGATCCTGATGAGTTTTACTTATATAGGCACACATTTTCTTTAAATATTGCAAACAATAAGAAAGGTAGGGTTTTGCATTAAATCTTCTAAATTTTTTTTCAAAGTTTCAAAATATCAAAAGAAGATTTTCTGTAAAGCCCACCTTTTTTATTCTTGCAATATTTTTTAAATGTTCCTGCTTAATGAAGGCATCCTATAAGATTTATACGGGCTCAATCATTTTATAAGAACAGAGACATTTTTTCTGACAATATCATTTTTGAATTTTTCTCGTAAACGATTTTCATAAACGATATTTTATCACAAAAGAGCAAGAGGTATTTTTTGTAGAACCTTTTTAGATGTGTAAACTTTTTTTTGAAATTTCTATGTATCTTTCAAATTTGGTTATTTCCGAGAAAAATGCGATAATTTGATATGATACAAAAGATGTCTACTCACCACACAAATAACTTGGTCCATATGAAACTCACAGGAAGTCTTCTTTATAAAAGGCCAATTAAAACAGAAAATTGACAAAAAATATAAGTGTAGGTTTTTTGTGAAAATCGACTTTTTATATTTCTAAACAAATCGTCAACATTTTAGGGAATAGTCACTGATTTCCAGTTAATTTTCATTGATTTAAATAGTTAGAAGTAGTTTACTAGAAGACAAAAAAATGGGTTTTCGAATTTTTCACGCAAACCGTTGATATTAGAAAAATATTCCTGAAAATAAAAACAAAAATAAAATAAAAAAGAGGAAAGAAAAATGAGAAGGCAACCAACCAATTCCCCTTCCTTATTTTTTTATATTTCTTTCGTCTTTTTTATTTTTATTATTATCAATCAAATTTTTATTTCTTGTCAAAGGAAAGAGGAATTTTTTTTCAAATTACAACATGAGTATTTTATGGTGGTTGTTCAAATTTGGTCGTTGGATTCTTGTTTTTATTTTCAGAAATTCTATACATTAACTTGAGTATTGGACGTTAAATAGGATTTTGAATTTGGTTTTAATCTAATTTAAAATTCCTAAATTAAAAATATGCTTATGACTGAAAATATTCCTTCTTTCAAGATCTACAAGTTCCAGAAAGTTCTTTTTTAAAGTAAAATGATCTACAAATATAAGTGAAGAAGGAAATCTACTTTCGGCCAAAATATATTGCTTCTTGGAATCCCCCCTTTAAATTTGAAAAGGAAAATTTACTTAAATTTTAATTCATTTTTTTTTTAAATTTTTATTGAAATTCGATTTCTGTAGTTAACTGCAGAGTTGGAGAATTGTCTATAAAAATGTGAACAGTTATTGAATACATGAGCATTGATGAGCATTTATTGAACCTAAACAATAATTAGCAATTTCAAATAACAAATGTCATATATAATATTTATCTGCTTTCTAATTCATATATTTTATTAGACATCCTTTCATTATTATTATTGTTGCATTCAAGTCATACGGCACATTTTCAACAAAAAATATTTTCATTGTTCATAATTATTAAAAACCTTCAATACGATATTTTCATTGCTCGAGTGTTAAACATTTTAATTATTACATTAACTTGACTTTTTTAATAATGTTTAAATACTCTTTACTTGAAAAATTTTAATAGACACAATTATTATTTTATAGAATATTTTAAATGGCTAATTCACTGCAGCGCATAGAGTATAATTTATTAGAATGCCTATTAATTAAATAAATTTTTTAAACATTTCATTTGTGGGGAGTATAATTCATTCTTAGTCCATCAGGAGGTATAAGGACCCTGTATGTAGGACAAGGAACCAGTCAAAGGACAAGATCGATCGATTTTAGAGGTCCTACTCTAAAAGAAACTTGATCATCTCTAATTTTGAATATGAAAATGAACTATGTAGTAGCAATCAAGCATATCGCATCGCTTTCCCTGGAATATTGTTCTGGAAAGTCACTCTTTCTCATTTAATCAATTCTGACTCTCAGTTTCTGACCTGTTTGAGGTACCAGTTGATTAATAATCTAATGCACTGGCATGGACAGTTTGTTTGGTAGTTGGTCGGTGAATTATGATTTGTGTCGGTCCCGAGTCAGCCAGGATGAAACCGGATGAAGGATTAATGAATAGTGCAGAAAGTTGGAGGAGTTGTACTACGAATTTGCGGTGAACTGGAGTCATTTCCATCCGCTGCATTCGGTTTTAAGTACGCTTAGCTACTGGTTCTGGTACTAGCTGGCTGAAGGGATTATACGACTTGTTGTAATCTGGGAGCGATGACCCGGCGCGGTGGCTGCCCTAGCTGGTGGCCCTTCACCAGTTTTCCCCTGCCAACCTCAAGAGTCCAGAGTGAAGAACATGCAACCAACCAATGGACGCGACAGTCTGGAAGTCCCGTAGATTCGTAGATGGCTGTATGTTGTATAACTGAGAGGACAAATTCATACTTCATAGCAGTGGTTCACAGTAGGACGAAATGAAAAAGCGATGTTCAAAATAACCTGTAGGTCACAATTCTTCATTGATTTTTTTTTTATTCAGCATCAAATTCTCAAGAAATCTGTCGAGGCCGATTCTTGAATTTTTGTTTGTTTACATTTTTATAGAGCTGCAAAAAGCGAAAAAAATGTTGATTTTTTTTTCTTGTTATTTCTCTGTGAAAATTTTTTTTTGTGGCATCAGCCCTCAGGTTTGATAGAGAAGGGTCAGTGAAAGAAAAAAATTTTGTTGATATGTCAAGTTGTTTGATATAAACAAATATTTGCAACAAATAGCCAGTATGATGGATGCTGTTTTTATGAAGTAAATTTATGCATCCAAATCGCTCGTTCAGAGCAACGAGGTGAAATATGATCATGAAAATGTGGTATCCGATATCATTTGTTAACTTTATCAACAAATAATACAAACAAATGCATGATTTGAACAGTTTTAGCCAGAAACAAACCGAATTTTCTTCCGATCGTTTTCGAATCCCAGTGCCTGCGATGCACATTGATGTATTTTTGTCTTAGATATTTTTGTCTGGATATAATTTGTTAAATTCATCAACAATTATTATAAACAAATGCATGATTCTGATTGTCTTCAAGTCTCATTGCCTGCAAAATACATCAATGTGCATCACAGGCAATGAGATTCGAAGACCATCAGAAGAAAATTTAGTTCGTTTCTCCCTAAAACTGTTCAAATCATGCATTTGTTCATATTAATTGTTGATAAATTCAACAAATTATATCAAGTGACAAAAGACATCAATGTGGATCACAGGCAATGAGATTGGAAGACAATCGGAAGGAAATTCGGTTTGTTTCTGCCTAAAACTGTTCAAATCATGCATTTTTTTATATTATTTGTTGATGAAGTTAAAAAATGATATCGGATACCACATTTTCATGATCACATTTCACATCTTTGCTCTGAACGAGCGATTTCAATGCATAAATATACTTCACAAAAACATAATCCATCATACTGGCTATTTGTTGCAAATATTTGTTTAAAACAAACAACTTGACATGTCAAAAAAATTTTTTTTTCTTCCACCGACCCTTGTGAGTCAAACCTGAGGCATGATGCCACTGAGAAAAATTTTCACAGAGAATTAGAAAGAAAAATGTAAAAAATCAACATTTTTTTCGCTATTTGCAGCTCTATGAAAATTTAAACAAACAAAAATTCGAAAATCGGCCTCGACAGATTTTTTGAGAATTTATTGCTGAATTTTTCTGTGAAAAAATTGGAAATATATGAAGAATTGTGGCCTGCGGGTTATTTTGAACATCGTTTGCAGTACAGGCCTGGCAGTAGTAGTAGTATACCATTAAGCCATTTCCCTTTCAGGGTAGGCGTGACACTACCCGATTCGGGTAGTGTTTCTAGGTGGATAGTTTCTTGTAGTAAATAACTACAAGTGTGGGCTCACCACACCCACGATGTGCCAGCAGCACTCAGTAGTCTCGAATGGTCACCCGTCCAAGTACTAACCGCGCCCAACGCTGCTTAACTTTAGTGATCTGACGAGAACTGGTTTTTTCAGCGTGGTATGGCTGTTGGCAGTACTTTTCGTTAACTACGTTACCAGTTTAAGGGGGGGGGGGGGGCGGCAAAAATAAGGTTGGTAACAAGGAGTGGGGGTTGTAAGAAGAAACAACGTTACGAACTTAGATAACATTTAGAACTTAAACCCAATAAGAGAATCCAAGCTTTTTGCGTAAAAGTTATTTTTTTCATTGAAAAGGCTAGCTACTATTATATTCTTGGTTCAGAATTCATCTTGTTTGATTAAAAATTCTATTACTTGGTTGAAAATTAAAGTATTTTGTTGGAATTGCAAATATATTGTTAAAAAGCCATATTTTTTATCAAAAATTCAACTACTATGTTAAAAATTCAGTTTTTTAGTTGTATGTTCATCTCTATTGTGAAAAATTGAACTATTCTGATGAAAAACAGTTTCATGCTTGGTTGAAAATAAATTTTGTAAACTCACAATTAATCTATTCCAATTTTGGTTAAAAATTTCTCTTTTCAGTTTGAAGTTCAACTTTTAGGTTGAAAATTCGTCTTTCTTGGCAGAAATTAATTCTTCTTGATTGAAAATTTATCCTTTCTGGTTGAAAATGCAATTGTTTGGTTTAAATATTAGCTGTTATATGCTTCATTGAGAATTTATCTTTTTTGGTTAAAAAATCGATTATTTAACTTAAAGTTGAACTACTCTGTGAAATAATTAATTTTTATATTACGGTGGCGAGTACATACCTCACAGGTTGTGCGAATTGATAAATTT
>CAKNYM010050063.1:295-28153 GCA_932195095.1 Andricus curvator
TTTTTTTTTGGCTACGCCATTGATGCAGTAGTTAGTTTGAGGCTATCTCGACTAGATTCGGCTTGGGTTTTAATGGGTTAATCTCTAATTTTATGTAAAAGCTATGGATTTCCAAAACTAATCATTGATGCATTTGTTCATGAAATTTGTTTATAACATTTACAAATTCTTTGGATTTTTTAAAATACAAAATTAAGCATTGCTTTCACCCTTTTTTTGCTTTTACATTGCTTATTGCTATTAAATTGCTTTTACGACCTGAACAAAAATTTAAAAAATAAAGTTTTAAAGTAGTTTTAATGATTAAACCAACAAAGATGACTTTTCTACCAGAAAATATGAATTTTTAAGCAATAAGTTGAATTTTTGAATAAAAAAGCTTGACTTTTTGAAATAGCTGAAATTTACATCTACAAAAATGATTTTATAACCAACTGGTCAAATTTTAAAACAAAAACGAATTTTCAACAGTTGAATTAAAATGAAAAAGGAATTTTTAACAAAACAGTTGAATCCTCAAACAAACAGACGAATTTATAACTAAGAAGGATCAATTTCAAACTAAATAGTTAAATTTTTAACTGAAAATATATTTTTTGAACCAAAAATGAAATTGTCAAATTTGTAGTGCAAAAAACGAACTTTCAACGAGTTCAGTTTAACAAAAAAAGACTAATTTTTGACTAAATGATTGAATCTCCAACCAAAAAGATACATTTTTAACCAAACAGTTAAATTTTTAACAGAAGAAGTGAATTTTCCAACAACAATTTTAATGTTTTACTAAAACAGACACGAATTATCTACAGGACAGTTGGTTTTGCAACGAAAAAGATAATTTTCTATCAAATACTTTCATTTTTGTAAAAATAGTTTAATTTTTAAACAAATAGTTAAATCTTCAACAAAATAGTTTTAGTTTTAAACAAATAGTTTAAGTTTCAAGCCAAATAGGTTGAATTTTTAACCGAAAACAATAATTTTCGACCAAAAAATACGAATATTTAATAAGATACATGAATTTTTAGTTAAAAATATAAGTTTTCAACAAAAAATGGACGGGTTACATTTTTAGTTGAAAGATAAGTTCTCAGCCGAAAAATTACGAATTTTCAAGGAAATAGTTAACTTTTCAATCAAAGAGATAAATTTTCTTTTAAAATGATGAATCTTCAAAAACAAAAAATGAATTTACATTCAACCCAAGCGATGATTTTTAATTTTTAAGTTTTCTAAAAATGGAATAGTTAAATTTGTCACCAAAAAGATGAATTTTTCACCAAGAATGTTAATGTTTTACTGGAAAAAGACGAATTTGCAACAAAATACATCAATTTTCAATAAGATTGTTGAATTACGAAGCCAAAAACATGAATTATGTATAAGCCAGTTAATTTTTCATTTCGAAAATATGATTTCTCAACGAAAAAGATCATTTTCTACCAAATAGTTAAATTTTCATGAAAATAGTTTAATTTTTGAACAAATAGTTGAATTTTCAATTAAAAAAACGTTCACTTTCAACAAAATAGTTTAATTTCCAAGCCAAAAAGACGAATTTTCAACTAAATAGTTGAATTTTGGAACCGAAAATATGAATTTTCAATCATAAGGTTGCATTTTTAACCAAAAAGGTTGAATTTTCAACCAAAAAGAATAATTTCCGACCAACAAAGGCGAATTTTTAATTAAATATATAAATTTTTAATGAAAAATGGAACAGTTATTTTTTTAGTTGAAAAATAAATTCTCAACCAAAGAATTTACGAAATTTGAAGAAAATAGTTAAATTTTTAACCAAAGAGATACATTTCCTATAGAAATGATGAATTTTCAACAACAATAAAATTAATTTTAAACATTCAACCTAGAAGGTGTTTTTGAACCAAGATGATTAGTTTTCTAAAAATGGAATAGCTAAATTTTCAACTAAAGAGATGAATTTGCTACTAAAATGATGAATCTTCAACAACAACAAAAAATGAATTTTCAACTTTAAACCCCAAAAGATGATTTCTTAACCAATATGCTTAATTTCGTAAAAATAGAATAGTTGAATTTTCAATCAAAGAGATTAATCTTGAACCAAAAAAATGAAATTTTAACATAGTAGTATACCTTTCAACCAAGACTTCTCAACAAATAGTTGAATTTTCAAATTATTATTTCAATTTTCAACCAAATACCAGAATTTTCAAATAAACTAGATGAATTCCGAACCAAAAATATATTAGTAGACTTTTCGACCAAAAATAGTTGGATTTTCTTATTGGATTCTATAAATACAGTTCGCGTTTAACTGAAAAAAACGAGAAAAAGGGTAAAAAGGGAAGGTTTATTGAGAACAGGGAAAAAATAAATTGTTTTTTAAAAAGCGGAAAAGAGGGGAACAAGGGAAAAAGTGTGAAGTCTAATATATGAAAGTGATTTTAAAAATTATTAACGTTACTTTCACTGACCCCTCCCCTACCCCTGTTACCAACCGTAGTTTTTGACGTGCCCCCCCCCCCCCAAATTAGTAGCGTATTTTATGGACGGCCCCTAAGAGACCAAAGTTCAAAAAGCTAGAGGTCAAAGGTTAATGACAAGAGGTTAGGGGTTGAAGGTTAGAAGTCAAAGATGAGAGTACATATTGCTAAAAGTTTTGTATATTAAAAAGATTGAAAATTTTGGTACTGGACATTTTAGTTTTGAGGTTCCTTATGTGGGCGTCTTTTATTCACAGAACTGTTTAACCCTTGACACTGATTAATATTTGTGAATCCCGAGTTTCACGAAATCTAATTTTTGTGAAATTTCTTTTTGCGGCAGACTAGATAGAAATATCAGCAGATATCCGGTGACAAGTAAACCGCATAGCCACGGCGATTGCGTCGTTTTGTTTTGAAACGAGGCCGTGTCATCGGAGTATTTTCTTTATATTTATATGGGAACAATACATTGAAACAATGGACAATTAGGCGTCAGTGAGAATTCGAGCTGATCGCCACTATAATTGCTCGGGACAAAGACCGATTGGAAAAATAATTAATAATTATTATATTATATAATAATATATATATTAATAATTATTAAAAAATATTATATTATGCAATAAATTACCTTGTATCGATAAATTAATTTCATAATATTAGGGAAGAGTCAATAATAATAATTAGGCGCGAATAATAGGCGCACGGACTTCACTTCAGAGGTCTGGGGTTCGATCCCTAGCCCGGTATATCTAGAAATTTTTCTATGTACTTTTACCGAGGTTTTGGTGGTTCGGATCCCACCTTGAGTAGGTCCCTACATCATGCACTTGGCTGCAACCCAGTCTGTGGATGGTGGGATAAAAAACCGGGCTTTGCCCAATATGTCAAATTAGGCATAATGCTCTTATCAGATAATTTGATTGCATTACAAAAAAGCGACCATGTTTGATGATATTTATCGGGACAGTTCCGTACAGACTATTTAAAAATTCAACTCTAAAAAAAATTTCTTTGATATATTATGCTGGAACCATCTTCACCCTTTGCGGCATAGTGCTTTACATATAAGGCACTTTTTGACCTTTTTTAAATATTTTTTAATTTAAATGTTTTTAAATATTTTGCACGTAGTTTTTGACAAATTGCAAGAACAAAAAGCAAGCTGAAGGTATTGTAGACCTTCGTTTGACATTAAGAAACATTAAAAACATTTTGTTATTTAACGGAATAAATTTTATAAATAAACAACGTGAACAAATACAGCCTTTTTACTTTTTTGTGTCGCTGATTACGAATCTAAAGTCAAAATTCCAAAATTCATAACAACGGATCCAATATGGCGGCCATAAAATTTAAAAGTAAGTCCCGTGGCTTCAAAATGGGTTTTAGAGGTTTTTTTGGGTCGCTGATTATGAATCTGAAGTGAAAATTCAAAATAGCGGATCCAGTATGGCTACGGGACCAAGTTTTTATTTTTTTGGTTTCCATATTGGATCCAGCATTTTGAATTTTGAAATTTTGACTTCAGATTTGTAATCAGTGGCCCAAAAAACTCCCGAGAACCCGTTTTCAAGCCACGGGACTTATTTTTTAATTTGTTGTCCGCCATATTGGATCCGTCAGTTTGAATTTTGAATATTTAACAAATTTGACTTCAAATTTGTAATTATGGACCCCAAAAACAATAGCAATTTTAGATGAAAAACACTAACATAACGTAACCTAAAATTGTATAAGACTGTAAATCCTCTTTTAATGTTAACATAATCTTAAATGGTGAAAGCGCTGTAAATCTTCATTGAAATACAATTTTTTTTGCCTAAATATTCTAAACCTTGATACAATTATAATGAGTTTTGTTTGAAAATACAAATTCTCGATTGAAAACTCCAACTGAACCAAAAATGGTTGAAAAATTGTGAATAGTCTTTGAAATCTAATAACTTTTTATTGAAAATACCAATGTATACCATTAAGCCATTTCCCTTTCAGGGTAGGCGTGACACTACCCGATTCGGGTAGTGTTTCTAGGTGGATAGTTTCTTGTAGTAAATAACTACAAGTGTGGGCTCACCACACCCACGATGTGCCAACAGCCCTCAGTTTTCTCGAATGGTCACCCATCCAAGTACTAACCGCGCCCAACGCTGCTTAACTTTAGTGATCTGACGAGAACTGGTTTTATCAGCGTGGTATGGCTGTTGGTTTTTAATAGTTATTTATAATTTCCAATAATTTCCGGAAAAAAACCACTAACATATCTTAACATAAATCTAAAGATTTTTGTTAAAAATGACTGTTTGTCTGCGAAAAAATGGTAATATATTCTGCAACTGTTCAAAAATTGCCAATCTTGTTCATATTAATATGATTTTTGTTTTAAGGCGTAAATTTTGGATGTAAAACGCTAACATAAGCAAAAATTGTTTAAAAAGTTATGAATTTTCTTAGAAATCTGTTTTTTTTTTTTAAATCAAAAATACCAATTTTTGACTTAAAACACTGACATAATCCAAAATCACTGAAAGAGTCTAAATCTTGTTTAAATTATAATGATTTTTGTTTTAAAATACCAATTTTCAGTGTAAAAAGCTAACATAGCATAAACTTGTCAAAAGCTGTGATTCTTCTGAATTTTTTTTTCAAATTGATAATACCAATAACTTTCCGACGAAGAACACTAACATGATCCAAAATTCTTAAAAGATTTTAAATTTTGTTTAGATTATAATGATTTTTCTTTTAAAATACCAATTTTTTGTATAAAATCTTCTTTGAAATCTAATTTTTTTGAAATTAAAAATATTAATTTTCATTCTAGCAAAAAGCACTATTATAGAACACGTATAATATTTACAATAATTTATTAGATAATTTGAAAGCTTAAACTTAACCGTGCAACAGTATTAGAAAGCACAAAGTTTTCCCAATTCGCATAACGTTTTCTGTCATTTTTCTTAACAAAAGGGATTAGTTGTAGATTTAATTTTCAAAATTGTTGTACTTAAGTACCAACTTAAAAAAAATTCAAGTATAAATGAGGAGAAAAGTACTAGAAAGGTTTTATTTTCTTTTTTTCGAAATTTTTGCAAGTGCTGATGGGATTTATGTTCCAAAAAAGTCCTGTTGGAATTAAACTAAAGTACTAAAAGTGTGCAAAATACATTCATTTTGAAAAGGATTTTTCAGAACAGAAGTATTGGAAAAGCCCCACTTTTTTTAGCAAGACTTTTTTAGGACAAGAGTACCGGAAAAGTCTAATTTAACTTGTTTCAATTTTACAAGTCCTAAATAATTATAATAATAATTTGAAAAAAACGAAGTGGGATTTTTCCGGTACTTTTGTCCTAAAAAAGGCCTGATGAAACGGGACATATTTGGAACTTGTTTGGTACTTTAGTCCTATTTTAGCACTACCTTTTTGGGATATAATCAGCACTTCTAAAAATGTTGAAAAAGATAAACTGGAACCTATCTAGTACTATTGTCCCAAAAATTATTTAGGACTTGTAAACATTTTTTTTAAATTAAGTAGGGCTTTTCCGATTTTTGGAATATCAGTCCCATCAGCACTTGTAAAAATTGAGAAAAAATTAACTTTTCAAGCACTTTTGTCTCTACTTGTACTTTTAAACATTGTTCAGGATTGTCTCATAACCAGGATTACTCTTTAGCAGGACTTTAGCCGGGATCCCATGGGACTTTTTTTATGCTCGGTATATAAAAAATTGAAGCTTGCTATAAATAGCGTCGCATAAATTAACATTAACTCGAAAAACGTTTATCTGTTTACGCAACTTCAACAATTGCAATTATTTACCTGCCACAACTGATAATTTACTATCAACTTATTCGACCTAGGCTATTTATGCTCTTGTAAAAACTTTATTATCGTTGTCTGTTTATAGATGATTTCACATAAATTTTAAATATTTGTGGTTGATTCTGAACAAATCTATTTGGATTATTACATTTTCCAAATCATTAATTTTTTATTTTGCACCGATGATTTTTATTCTGATTCAGGGAAACATTGCACGACCTTGAAAGAGATCACCTAATAATACATTATTAAGTCACGACGCATTTTATAGTCTCATTTCTCGTCGTAAAAGTACAAGTATGACTGTTTATAGTTTCCGTGCCGGACATTTAAAATGCATTCGTTATTTTCCATCAAGCTCTTCCTGGAGTTAATGTATTCAAAAAATGTTGGATTATGAGGAAAGTAGAAATGCAATAATACTTCCTTGATAATTGAAAAGTTTGTTTATTTTGAAAAAATACTAACTTTAATAAAAAAAATATTACTCTTTTTGCTTGAAAAATACAAAAGCTATGAAATTGCAATATTTTATTTTCATTTGTTGGACGCAAACATGGGAAATGCTATCATTCGCAAACGGTGAATGGCGATTGCTTACTTTTCATTCTTTTAAAATAGTTTTGTGCATACTGATAGATCGATTGGGATAAATAACAAAGATCATATGTTCACTAAAGTCTATTTTAAATTTCTTAATTCTGAAGGAAAATATCAAGGAGGGTGGTCCAAAAATAATCTCAAAAACCTTAAAATTAAAAAAATTGAAGGTGCGCTGAAAAATATTTGTTCCTTTTGAAAAAAAAAAAATGATGAAGTATAAATTTCAGTTGAAACCAAAAATACGTAGTACTCCCTCGTCGGCCTTAGAGCCGATGAAATGAGATTTTTATAAAAATTATGCATGGACGTGAAGGAAGCTAGAGTAGTATGCCAGGACAGAAAAGTGTGGCGACAAATAGTTTGTAAACAGAGTGACAATAGAATGAATGACGCCTGAAACAAAGACCTTGGATACTAATGGGCCCAAGTGGGGAACCAGGCATAACAATTTTGTAAGGCTCATCACTTGGGGTGATCGCTAGAGAGATTGATCAGCAACCTGGGTCGGAGCAGTGTTGCGAAACGAACGTGTCCTTTTTAAATAAATAACACGAGCATTCTAGATAAATCTAGAAAATCTATACCCCCTACCTCACATTACTCCCTTCCTCACCGAGCAAGTCACGCCTACCCCGAAAGGGAAATGGCTTAATGGTATAATAATAATAATAATAATAATAACACAGCCACACAAAAAAATCTTTTTCCGGGTCTGGAGGTCAGACCATGTTTACTATATGTTTTTGGGGTCACTGAATCCGAATCCGAGGTCGGAAAAACTCCAGCACGTCAGTGTTCTGACATAACCTCAAAAACCCTAATAAAAAATCTTTTTCCGGGTCTGGAGGTTAGACCATGTTTACTATATGTTTTTGGGGTCGCTGAATCCAAATCCGAGGTCCAAAAAATCCCAGCACGCCAGGGTTCTGAAATAACCTCAAAAATCCTCATAAAGATTTTTTTTGAGTCCGGGGGTCAGAGCATGTTTACTATATGTTTTTGGGCCGCTGAATCCGAATCCGTAGTGTAAAAAACTCCAGCACGTCAGCGATGTGTAAAAGAGACGATTTTTTCAGCGACCCCAAAAACATATAATAAACATGGTCTGACCCCCGGACTAGGAAAAAGATTTTTTTTGTGTTGCTGTGTAATAATTTTAATGGGTGTTTTTCGCATTAATAAGATTTTTTTATACATAAATATTCATCTTTTTTGGTTTATTATTCAACTATTTTGTTAGAAAATTTATGTATTTTGTTTAAAATTCCTCTTTTTTGGTAGGAAATTGATAGTTTTGGTTGAAAATAAATAATTTTTGATTAAAAATTGAACTGTTTGGTTGAAAATTCATATATTTTGTTGAAAATGGGCCTTTTGGGTTAAAAATTGTTCTTCCTGGTTGAAAATTTATCTTTTCCATTTAAAAATGCAACTTCTTGGTTGAAAATTTATCTGTTTTCGTTGAGTATTCAACTATTTTAGTTGAAAATTCATGTTTCTGTTTTTTATTTCAAATTAAAATCTTTTTTGCTAGAATATTGATCATTTCAGTTGAAAACTCAACTTTTTGTTTGTAAATTAAATTTTTTGTTGAAAATTCATATTCTCAGGTTGAAAATTGAACTGTTTTGTACATAATTCGTTTTTTGTTTAAAAATTCAACAATTTTGTTGAAAATTCATGTTTTTTTTAATCTGTCTTTTTTGGTAGAACATTTATCTCCTTGATTGAAAATTAGCCTGTTTTGGTTGAGGATTCAATTATTTTGTTGAAAATTCATCTTTTTTTATTGAACTCAACTGTCTTTGATTCCAAATTAAAATCTTTTTTGGTTTAATATTGATAATTTTAGTGAAAAACTCAACTATTTGGTTGTTAATTAACTTTTTTGTTAAATGTTCATATTTTTGTTGGAAAATTCAACTAATTTGGTAGAAAATTAAACTATTTGGTTAAAAATTAGACCATGAATTTGAAAATCTAACTATTTGGTATAAAATTGTCTTTTTTATTGAAAAATAATATTTTCAGATTGAAAATTTATCTGGTTTGTAGATAATTCGTCTCTTTGGCTTCAAAATTCAAGAATTTTGATGAAAATTCATGTATTTTTTGAAATCCGTCTTTTTTGGTAGAGCTCTAATCTTCTTGGTGGAAAATTCATCTTTTTGGTTGATAATTTAACTACTTGATTAAAAATTCATCTTTTTTTGGTTGAAAATTTAACTACTTTATTAAAAGTTGAGCTAATTTGTTAAAAATTCGTTTTTTTAAGATTCACCTCTTGGTTTAAAATGTTAACAATTCCATTTTTTGTTGAAAACATATCTTTTTAGTTGAAAAGTCAACTGATGGCTTGAAAATTCATCTTCACTGATTAAAAATTAACTTTCTGATCGAAAATGTATTTTATCCGGTTTAAAAGTCAACTGTTTGCTAAGAAATTCGGCTTTTTAGCTTGAAAACATAGCTCATTTGTTGAAGATTCGTCTTTTTGAGCAGAAAATTAATATTTTTTTTTTTTTTTGAAAGTCATCTATTCGGTTGAGAATTCAACTATTTTGGTAAAAATTCGTCTTTTTCGGTGCATTCAACTGGTGGAAAATTATTTTTTTTAGCTGACAAATTTTTTTTTAAACTGAAAATTGAACTATTTCATTTTAGTTGAAAAACTAGTGCTGCATTCGAGCGAGACGATACGAGAATCGATCGATAATTTACTTAATCTCGGTTTGCCGTTACGATACTCTAATATCGTCTCGTCTTATTCGATCGAGATTCTTAAGAAAACGATCGATCGTAACGAGATTCTCGTTTTTTTACCAGCTATTTTTACAACAGCCAACAAGGACCAACAGCCATACCACGCTGAAAAAACCAGTTCTCGTCAGATCACTGAAGTTAAGCAGCGTTGGGCGCGGTTAGCACTTGGATGGGTGACCATTCGAGAAAACTGAGTGCTGTTGGCACATCGTGGGTGTGGTGAGCCCACACTTGTAGTTATTTACTACAAGTTATCAACCTAGAAACACTACCCGAATCGGGTAGTGTCACGCCTACCCCGAAAGGGAAATGGCTTAATGGTAAATGGTATTTTTACAACAAAAATTTTGAGTTACACACAAAATTGAGTTTTAGTGTTTTTAATACATTTTCTATCAATATTTTTCATTATTATGAGACTATTAAAAACAACTATGTTATTTAAATTTATTTTTCTATTATCAATTTGTACTATGTTGGTATAATTTCATTTAAAAAATTATATCTATCTATTCAAAATACTAAAAAAATCCAATGTTTTACGGTAATAGTATTTATTTTGTTTTTAATTTTCCTATGAAAGTCTCATATCTATTTTATAAAGAAAACTGTACAATTTTTTCAGAATGCAGTTCAACTTATATATTTTATTTGCATATATGCATGAAAAAATACTTTTTACAGTAACTTAAATAAACGTCTTAAGACTGTACATTTAAATTTAGAGAAACTTTTACGACAGTCCTGATCTTTCCGATATTATCGTTCGAAATTGATCGGAAGTTAGACATGAGACGATATGATTGGTAACAAATGAATGCACGAGAAGTTGGTTTTAGAATATGTTTCGAAAACGAACGAGACCGATCGAAATATTTAAAATTCTCGTATCGAAATGCAGCACTATGAAAAACTTGTAATTTTTAGTTGAAAATTCAACTATTTGGTTAAAAATTCATGTATTTTGTTGAAAATTCGCCTTTTGGTAGAAAATTAATCATCTTCATTGAAAATTCATCTTTGCAGATTAAAACTTTAGCTATTTGATTGAAGATTCAACTGTTTTGTTAAAGTCATATTTCTTGTCGAAAATTCTACTTTTTTGTTAAAACTTCGTCTTTTTGGCTTGAAAATTTATCTATTTGGTTAAAAATTCAACTATTTGGTTGAAAACTCGTCATTTTCGCTTGAAGGATTAAATATTTGGTTGTTAATGCAACTGTTTGGTTAAAAATAAATTTTTATTGTTGCTGAAAATTCGTCTTTTTGGGTTGAAAATTGGTAGGAAATCCTTTTTGGTTGAAAATTCAACTAGGGGAATATGGGCCAAAACGGGACGATTTTGCTTTAGGATTTTTTTTTCTCTGACTAAAATACTTTTTTTCCGCATTCAACACTATAGGTGCCTTAAACAACTAATAATCCACACCAAAAAAATTTCGCGTTGAAAAAATGCCATGTTCTACTTTTTTGTATTGATTCTTGAAAAAAAGTTTTTCTTCCAGTTTTGCCCCTTACACGGGGCAAAACGGGGCGCTTTATTAAATAAAAAATAAAATGTATTATGAACAAAATGAATTACAAAAGACTAAACATATAAGTATTGCAGTTGCATGAACTTGTTGTAACAAGTTTTATTGTCCATTATTTATATAAAAATGACCAAAATCAGGCCTCACAAAATACGCAGACTTGAATTTCGCCTCCGTCCTCACTGTCGAAACCTGCGCAAGACTGATGAACCCAATTGTCGCACGAACTGCATTGGGGCCACTGTTCGATCAAAAAATCGTGACAGTACAAACAATCGCGACCTCCAATTTCTGCATTCGGCAGAAATCGAAAGCAATATGCGCGCTACTACATCTCGCGCTGTGTCCCGTTTTGCCCCTGTCCATTCTGCCCCCAAAGTACATTTTCCAATATGAATCCCGAACATCACAATAAAACTCGCAAATAAAAACGCCTCGACGCAAAAGAAAGGCTATTAAGTATATAACGGAATGGTGCTGAACAGTGGTGTAGTCCTAAAAGAAAAAGTGGCCTGGCGGTTAGTTATACCATTAAGACATTTCCCTTGCAGGGTAGGCGTGACACTACCCGATTCGGGTAGTGTTTCTAGGTGGATAGTTTTCTTGTAGTTATAAATAACTACAAGTTTGGGCTCACCACATCCAGAATATGCCAACAGCACACAGTATTCTCGAATGGTCACCCATCCAAGTGCTAACCGCGCCCAACGCTGCTTAACTTCAGTGATTTGACGAGAACTGGTATTTTCAGCGTGGAATGGCCGTTGGCATAAATTAACTTTCCATAAATTACTTTTCCAGTTTGAGGGGGGGGGCTGAAAACTAAGGTTGTAACACGGGGGGGGGTCATAAGTGGAAATAACGTTACGAACTTAGATAACGCTAAGAACTTTAACCCAATAAGAAAATCCAACCATATTTTTGGGTAAAAGTTATATTTTTATTTTTGGTTATTTTTGGTTCGGAATTCATCTGGTTTGGTTAAACATTCTATTATTTGGTTGAAAAATTTAATTATTCTGTTGAAAATGTAACTATATTTTGAAAAGTCATCTTTTTTATCAAAAATTCAACTACTTTGTTAAAAATTCATTTTTTTTCGTAGAAGATTAATCTCGTTGGTTGAAAATTTAACTATTTTGATGAAAATGCGTTTTATGTTTGGTTGAAAATAAATTTTTTAAACTGACAATTAAACTTTTCAATTTTTGTTAAAAATTCATCTTTTTCAGTTAAAAATTTAACTTTTTGGTTGAAAATTTGTCTTTCTTGGCAAGAATTTAATCTTCTTGGTTGAAAATTGATCCTTTTTGGTTAAAAATGCATTTGTTCGGTTGAAATATCAGCTGTTACTATGCTTAGTTGAGAATTCATCTTTTTTGCTTGAAAAATCGATCATTCAACTTAAATTTGAACAATTTTGTGAAAACATTAATTTTTTATTGAGGATCCATAATTAGACTTGGAATTTCAACTATTTGCTTTTAAATGAACTTTTATGTTGAAAATTCTACTGTATTGTAGAAAATTCGTCTTTTTGATTGAAAATTTAACAATTTTGTTGATAATTCGTTTTTTTTTGTTCAAAGTTTTTTTTATCAGAGTTTTTATCTGAAAATTTAACTATTCTATTTTTGGTTGATACTTTATCCTGTATATTGTATTATTTGAAAATTCAACTGTTTGTTAGAAAATTAATGTACTTGGTTGAAAACTCGTCTTTTTGGGTAGAAAATTGATCTTGTTTGTTGAAAATTCAACTTTTTAGTTGAAAATTTAATTATTTGGTAGAAAATTCATATATTCCGTTAAAAAGTCGTCTTTTTGGGTAGAAAATTATTCTTGTTTGTTGAAAGTTTAACTTTTTGATCAGGAATTTAACTGTCTTGTTGAAAATTCATCTTTCTTGATTGAAAATCATCTTTTTTGTTAAAAATTTATTTTTTTAGATATAAAAGTCCGCTTTTTTTAAAACATTCGATTTTTTAGCTTGAAAACTTTACTTTTTTGTTGAAAATTTATCTTTCTTGGTTGAAAATGATTTTTTTAAAATAAAAATTCAACGGTTTTCTAAAAAATTTGTCTGTTTGTCTTGAAAATTCGAATATTTGATTGAATTGTAATTTTTTTTTGCGAAAATTCGACTATTTGATTGAAAATGTATCTTTGTATGTTGGAAATTCAACTATTTGGTTAGAAATTCAACTAATTTGTTAAACATCTAATTATTGTTGGAAAATTTAATTATTTTTTAAAGTTATCATTTTTGGATGAAAATTCAACTATGCTGTTAAAATTTTATCATTTTAGGTTAAAAACTCATATTATGTGGTAGAAAAAACATCCTGCTTGGTTGAAAATGTATCTTTCTTGGTTGAAAAATAACTTTTTTTAAAAATTCAACTGTCTTCGAAATCATTCGTCTTTTTGTTTTGAAAATCTTATTGTTTAGTTAAATGTTTGACTATATATTAGAAAACACGTCGCTTTTACTGAAAATTTAATCTATTTGTTTGTTAATGTAACTGTTTGTTTCAAAATTAATTTTTTTTTTAATTCGTCTTTTTTGTTGAAAATTCATCTCTTTGGGTAGAAAACCTTTTTTGGTTGAAAAATCAACTATTTTGTTAAAAATGCAATATATTTCGGCTTGAAATCTTAGGAATTTCAAGTCTTTTGTATTAAACGCAATATGTTATCTACATTAATTCTTTTTAAAAGAATTTATAAACGTAGAATCCGTCTTTAGCCAACAGCTATGTTACTTTTGGGGGAGATAAAAAAAGTCAAAAATTGGTAACTTAGTTTATGGATGGCCCATAACTGGAAAATTTTTCGTGTGACAAGAAAGTGGCCTGGCGCCGCCAGGCCTTCGAAAAAAGTACCCTGGCGGCGCCAGGCCTCGACTACACCACTAGTGCTGAAGCGATTTTAATTAAACAAACATTTACATTACTTACGTATAGTTGAAAATCAGTCAAAATCAAACTGACATGGTAAATCTCGAGAACGACTCAAAACGAAGTTCCTACCATTACCAGTAGATGGCGTCACACCACAGAAGAAATATAATCATTGTCCCGTTTTGCCCCTGCCGTCATTTTGCCCCATGTTCCCCTATTATGTTGTAAATGCAATATATTTCGACTTTAAATTATAGGAATTTAAAGAATTTCATATTGAATTCAATATGGTAGCTACACTAATTTTATTCAAAAGAATTTATTCCCCTATTATTCCCCTCTTTTCGTGAAAAATCACCCTATTTCCCCTGTTTTGAGTGTTTAGCCAACGGCTACGTTACTTTCGGAAACGAGGGTGACCAGGGGGGGGGGGGGAATAGTCAAAAATTGGTAACGCAGTTTATGGATGGCTCGAAGCAAAGTCAATAAAAAGGTAAAATACCTCTATTAATCCACAGAATATCAAGAGAAAAAAATATTTATTGGAAAATGAAATCAGGACGGCCTCCGTGAAGAAGCCTAGCGGAAATCTATGCACAAAATCTGTCCCTCTTTTTCCCTGCATACTCGACTATCCCCGACGATAATGGCATTAGAGCATTAAAAATAAAGAGGAGCAAAGGCTTCTTGAAGCCTTAGGCTGTTTCTAGTTACCAGTGCCTTCTGGCGAATCTAAGGGCACACAGTCCTGAAAAAAGAAAACAATTGTTACTACCCAGTGATTGATTTCCCTAAAAAATAGTGCTTAATTAACAATTTCTTAATTTTCAAAATTTTGGACTTGACTCGAGAAAGGAAATATGGCTGACGAGGAAAATGATCGCGAGGAAGATGAGGGGTGAGGATGAAAACATTTCAGATCCATTTAGTTGATAGGGTCATTAGATGAAAAATAGGATAGAGTATCGAATTGGAATAATGAGAAATGCAAAATAGAAATGCTAGAAAATGTGCTGAGTAAGTTGGGATTTCATTGAAATATTTTAGTTTTTCTTTGATTATATATTATTTTCACCTATCTTATATCATCTGCATTTTGCACAATCCCTTTATTTTTATCTCCAACTTTTTAGTTGCCCTATTTCGAAAACGGAAATCTCTTCATCCTTCTGCAATGAGCTCTTTCCGCTCAGTCGATTTTACTTTTTATTCTACTTTCACAACTTAGATGAACAGAGAAATCCTGACTCTTTTTATTTGTGAAGAGGTCATGTTCCTAAAGGGAAGTGCTTAAGGGAAGAAAAATCGAAGAGTCTTACGAGGACGATTCAATTTTTATGTTCTGGTCTTTATTCCGGATTTGAGAAGTGAAGTTCGAGCAAAAAGTACTTTAAGGATTTTAAAATAAAAAATGATCTTCCAATTTTCAATACTCTGCTGGATTAAACTCAAAGAGAATGTTTCTCTCGATTGTGAAAAATGAACATTTTTTTTCAATCTTGTGGGTCAATATTATCAATTTTCCGACAGTAACTCATAAATTGAAGGCCAGGATGCAAGAACCGGGCGAGCGCTCGAAACCGTGAAAAAGTATTGTCCAACAGTCTTCTGATATCCAAATTTTAAAGTTCAAAAAATTAAATTTAAAAAAATATGAACTTGTAGAGAATATTAAAATGGACCTTTTTGCTATTTAAAGTTTTTCTGCCCGATGTATATTTTTAATAATAAAATTGAAAAAGTGAGAAAATTTTTTTCCGAATTTCAATTATTTTTTGAAACATAAATCGTCCTTACTCAGACAAATATGATTGAAACTGTTTGAAATTTGGTATACACATGCATTATACCCTAGCGATACCTACAAGATGAAGAAAAAAGTCAAAACTGCCAATTGTTTAATAATAATTAATTGGAAATTGAGACCTGACGGTAAGCACGTTTTTTTACTTTCGGCAAAGAAAAGTATCGATTGAACTTTAAAATTGAAACAACTTCCAGTGAGACGTTTGTTGATCACTATTGAAGGAAGATTTCTGGAAATTTTTAGATCAATTCATTAAAAATTGGCGGAAATATCCATTTTGTAAGAAAGTGCGCGACGCCGTCTACGACTCTCGTTAGCAGATTCAAACGCTTCTCAACGTTAGTAGTCTCGCCTGTACTCTCCTGTAAACATAAAGGACTCGTCTTTTCAATGATTAAACATTAAAAAACTTGCCCCTTCCCCAATTAATAGAAAATCGACTGCTTTATACATTTCGACATTTCGTTGTTTTCAGTGAATCAGCAAATAACTAAAAATAGAAAATTTTCTGCTTCGCCAGTTGTGCCACCCTTTACTTTGTTTTCTTCTTTTTTATAATAAGGGATGTAAACAAACCATCTAGTGTCTTTGTTTTGAAATTTTTATTCTGAAAAGGACTCAGTGTCTCAAACTGTTTCGGAAGGTGCCGATCGCTCTCTGATTTTTTACATAAAACGGAATATATATTTTTTGTTCTGTTACCGTAAAACAGTATAATTAGACATTTCTAGTTATTTTTGAGTCTGTGAATTTCTAATACATAAAATATTAATTTACGCTGATAATTAGATGTTTCAATATATTGATTAAAGAATGTATTATTGTTTATAGCCATTTTCTCTTAAAATACAGTTAGCAAGTCGCAGTTTTTTCTAAATTTTTCCGCTTTTAGTCTACTTTTAAATTATAGTGAGGTAATAATTAATTCGGAAAACCCAAGAGTTCTTCCAAGACTCAGTAATAATCTTTGGTTTTTCCCGTCTTTATGTCAAGAATTTTAATTGGTTTTTGGATTTCAAACCTCCTCTTTTCTCGGATTTTAATGCGCGTTTTGACAGCCAAAAATAAACAGTTATTATGTTTCATATTTATGCTACTTGAAAATACTCGATTATTCTCATTTTGCTGTTCTTTATTTCAGTCTTTCTCATCTTTCGCATTTCTTACAACTATTTCTTGAAAGAATTTTTCGTAAAAATCCTTTCCAGACTGACTTAAATACTTTAACAAACATTTTACATCTTTCAGTTTTTCTTTAGTGATTCCGATGCTTTTCGGTTTAGGACACTCGAGTAGCTTGTCAAACTGACATGTCATTTGAAGTTGAAACTTTTTCGGAGTACCGTCATACTTTTCGTAAACTTCAACTGACACTATTTTTACCGTGTTTCGTATTTGAAAACCTTTCGGGGCCAGCTTTCCTACTTTTTCGAACGCGATATCAAAGTCTTTCATTGTGTCGAAATCGTCAATCATGATAAATTCCGGATTTTTCGCTGACCTGATCATTTTGATATATTCGATAGGTGTTTCGACTACTTGCTTATTACTCTTTTTCCGCCCGTACAGTCCAAAATTGCGGTCACACTGACAATAGGAATGACCTTTGACAGGGAACAAATGTTGAATTTCGAGCTGGAACCGGTTGGATAAAAGAGACATAAATGAAAAAAAAAGATAAGGTAAACGTCCCAGTAATCGCCACCATAAGAGATTTCATTGACTTCAAATATTTCGCAAATTGTTTTGGAAGGATTAGTTAAAAAATTATTGGTACTGATTGAAGCATTAAACATCCTAGAATATTATAAAAATTGGTTTTACATTATATGTAATACTACTTCTTATTGATAAACAATTAAAAGTCAAAGAGCACCGATGTCCCAGTCACCGCCATTTCCGAATCTGCCATGTACTAGTAATCGCCAGTCGTTTCCCACCCAGCTAACACAGTTACTAGTCCGAATAGTCACATAATTGTAACAAGATTAAAAAAACCAGTCACTGGTGACTTCCATGCTGGTCACCCAGTGACAATATATGTCCCACTCAAAGTAGTAACAAATTACAAGCGAAGCAGGTAACATTATCCCGCCATTGTAATCACATGCTTGTAACAAAGTGATGTTTGGAAACGCAACGTGCAATGACAGCTTAACCTCAAAATATACATCGTTTCGGAATTATAATTATGAATATTTTTGCAAAAATGTTGGAAAGGAACATAATTAAACGATAAATAAGTTCCAGAAAAGGGAGATAATATGTGAACAAAGCTTTTATAAAAAAACAGATATTTATCAGCTGAACCCTTACGATAAAGAAATTACATTATAGAGGTTAGACCCAAAATGTATATGTATAAATGAAGATCGCTGCCGGCTGTTACCGCCATGTTACTAGTCTGACAGGGAACGGTTGCAAACAAGCCTCCCTAGTAAACTACGGCGATTATGCCGTTACCTGCTAGGAGACTGAGATACAAGTAACAATTCCTCTGATAACATGTGATCATTCAGGAACCTTTCAGGATGGTAACAGGTTAGCTGGGCAGTCTTCGCCAAAAAGGTTAAGTTTTCTTGAAATCAGTTTTTAGTGATTTGGACGTGTATTTCAAGTGTATCTTTGTATTTTAAGTATACTTTAATGAAATGAAAGATGTATTGTTAGTTTTATATTGATTGAGAGATTGAGACCTCCGAGATGAAATCCGTCGAAACATAACCTCAAAATCGAATCTTCTGATAGTTCCAATACGTCTGATGGACATTATAATAATTAATCATAATCAAAATGAATTTTCTTTTAAAATTTTAGTTTTTATTTCAATTAAAAATATTTTCGAATAAAATTAATATTTTATTTATAAGAAATAAAGTGGTCTCAAAAATAAATCGAAGTAAATATTTATTAGAATTTTTATCACGATAAGTGATAACTACAATGATGAAATTCTTTTATAATGCTGAATATTTTAATTAAAAATTATTAACACTTTCCTTTTTAAAATAAAATTCGAAAAATAATATTGAGTTGTATAAAGTCATATAACCTAACTTTGTTCTATAAAATGGCTAAGTACAACATAATTACATGGGATGCAAAAATTTACACACTGGTAATTTGTATAATTAACTTTTTTGCAACATAAATTATAAACACAATGACGAAATTTGATAAATTGCAGTGACTAAAAAAATCATGTGTATTTGGAGGTTATGTTCTGTTTACGTTGTCAGAACATTAAAACTATCAATAATTATATATCTGTTACACATTTTTCTTTATATTATGCAGTATAGATTAATGTTAGCTAATTAAAAACTACTCAATAAATATTAACTTCACTAAAAAATGATAATAAACTAAAAAATTGCTGATGAAATCACTATAGTCATGCCAATATTTTACATCACCTTTTTTCAGCTTTAAGCACTAATTTATATTACGATTACTTTTCACGCAGTAACAAGTCAGTTCTCCGATTTCATTTCACGCCTTTTTGAAATTAATTAAATCATTATTTGTAACGAAATATGGAAATAAAATTTTGACAGATTCGTCCCGCGATTACTCCAGCAACTATGCTTTTGAAATGTCCCTATAATCGCGCCCGATATTTCTCGAACGGGAAGGTACTAAATGAAGAATTTGCTTAATTTTATGAAACAAACATGATCTTTCATTAAAAAAAAAATAATTTTCGTCCCGATCAAGTAATTTCTTGACATATTAAAAGCTTAAACAAAGAAACGTCTTTCATAACCTAAATGTTAAGCTATTTTCCACGTTTCGTGATTCATGGCCACCGGCAATACAAATCAATTTTTTTTACCCATGTGCACTATTTGTACAAAAAAACTAATTTGGTTTCCATGACAAGCACTGTTCAAACTTACTTAAAAATATTTTAGGAATGTATTTTAATGCGGAAAATACTTACTTCTGGCGTTTACACTTCAAAACTGGCGATTACTGGGACCGCGGGGATTACTGGGACGTTTACCTTAATTCTTGTTTTGTCCGCCACAACTATCCGAAAATAAAAATATTTTGTTGTAGCAATTTAACGCGAGCTCTTTTTCTATAACGTGCAAGAGAAAGTTACAAACAGTGCTGGCCCCCTTTTTGAATTTTCCTTCTAAAAACGTGAACATGTAACTTCGTTTTCCCCCATCATTAAAAACGTGGACATTGAAAACATGAAGCCAAAGTAAGCGTTTGTAAAATTGCTCGTTCGCGGGTATTTTCGGCAATGGCAAATTTGGTGAATAATCGAATTCCATGATCAAAACGTTTTTCTCGGACAACATCGAATTTCGAACTATTCGGTAATTAATTACGTCAGATTTGTGTTGTTCGTGCTCTATACTCGTAGTATTATTTTGTTCATTTTGAAAACATTCATTACAAACGTCTTTCTTTGGCTTCTGAAATGTGTAACTGACATTTTCATTGAAGTATCGCTTGTAGGTCGATATACTTAATGGCATTGACTCGTTTCCCGTTTTTTTGAGATAAAATTCACGAAACAAATCGAACAAAATCTCGAATGTTAGTTCGGGATTATCGAAATACTTTAAAGAAGACGCGGTATAATGCGTTTCAGAACTTGGTACAGAATCACAATGCTCTTGAATCAGAACTTTCATTTCATCGGTTAATTTTAAGGGGTGATTTAAGTGCTTCCCACGTAAATCTCCTTGAGATTCGTTTCGCAGTACTTTTTTCTGAACAGTTTCGAAGCGCGATTTAGTAATTTGTGAAAGATTTAACAGAAATTGCCGGCAAACCGTAGTTTCTCCAGAAATATCTTGGAATGCGTACGACCAACGATTTATTTCCTTTTGGTTTGATTCCGGTCCAGATTCCGCAGAACGTTTCAAAGTCATCGCTGATTCCAATTTAACATTTTGAACTTCATACCCGCCGCTTGTCCAAAATTTGTCAAAATACAGCCGTTGACGATCTTCGGACACATCTTCGAAACACTTCTTGGGGCAGCAATTTTGAACGCCAGTGAATACTTTTGCTGCAACAATTTCTCCTGAGATAGATGAGTACTCTTTTCCCTGAAGCGAAAAACGATTTCTCAATAGAAATAAGGCCATAAAACGAAGTTTGATATAAAGAGTGTTAAAAAAAAAACCTGGTTGCGTGAAGTTTTGTTGATATTTCGTTTCCAAGATTTTTCATCTCTCGAACGTTTGCGGGTTGATTTCTTTGACGCACTTTTATCACTACTTTTGCGTTTTCTCTCCATTTTCACACGGCGTTTGAATACAAACGAAGAAAAATGTTTTTGGAAAAAAACCGAAATTCTATAGCACAATTTGAAATAACGTGATTGCGACTGCAGAGGAACGACTTTCTTTTCAACGAGAAACAATGAAATATAATGAATTTTCATTTTTGCCTGTCTAAACGCACATTAAATTCCGAGAAAAGAGGAGGTTTGAAAATCAAAACAAAGACACTAGACGATTTGTTTACATTCCTCATTACAAAAAAGAAGAAAACAAAGTAAAGGGTGGAACAACTTGCGAAACACAAATTTGTCTATTTTTAGTTATTTGCTAATTCACTGAAAACAACGAAATGCCGAAAAGTATAAAGCAATCGATTTTCTATCAATTGGGGAGGGGGCAAGTTTTTAAATGTTTAATTATTGAAAAGATGAGTCCTTTATGTTTATAGGAGAGTACAGGCAAAACTACTAACGTTGAGAAGTCGTAGACGGCGTCTGGTACTTTCTTAAAAAATGGATATTTCCGCCAATTTTCAATAAATTGATCTAAAAATTTCCAGAAATCTTCCTTCAATAGTGAGGAACAAATGTCTCACTGGAAGTTGTTTCAATTTTAAATTTCACTTGATACTTTTCTTTGCCGAAACTAAAAAAACGTGCTTACCGTCAGGTCTCAATTTCCAATTAATTATTATTAAACAATTGGCAGTTTTGACTTTTTTCTTCATCTTGTAGGTATCGCTAGGGTATAATGCATGTGTATACCAAATTTCAAACAGTTTCAATCATATTTGTCTGAGTAAGGACGATTTATGTTTCAAAAAATAATTGAAATTCGGAAAAAATTTTTCTCACTTTTTCAATTTTATTATTAAAAATATACATCGGACAGAAAAACTTTAAATAGAAAAAAGGTCCATTTTAATATTCTCTACAAGTTCATATTTTTTAAAATTAAATTTTTTGAACTTTAAAATTTGGATATCAGAAGACTGTTGGACAATACTTTTTCACGGTTTCGAGCGCTCGCCCGGTTCTTGCATCCTGGCCTTCAATTTTTATGAACAGAGAGTGAAAAATCCCGGACTGAAATAATATTCGCGAGAGAGGCAGTAAAGAGCTTATTTAAATCTTCCAGAATAAATTTCACATTATTAAAACTTCTGAATTGTGAAATCACATTTGAGGAAAGAATGGGAAGGTGCAGCTTGAAAACTTGGAAACCTTTCGTCAGCAGTGAAACTGGAACTGTGGGACTTGTAAAAATTGAAGCAAATTTTTTTTTTTGCGAATCCGCATCTAAATTCTTCACGAGTATGTGGGTTGGTGTTAGTATTTTGCTATATAATCGATAAGGTTGGATTCGTTTGGTGCGTTATTCCGTCGAAAAAGCGAAATTCGCAATTTTTGCTGAAACATCTACAAATCTGGATCAAGTTTCATATATAACGTGACATGACTATAATCGGCGGGAAACTAGAATTTATGGTTAGCTTTATGGATTTCCAAAGTCGTTAAAATTTCATACCGTGTTAACAGTATCTTCCTTTCAATCTTTTATATAACATTATACTATAAAAGCTTCTTACTCATTATAGGATTTTAAATATTTAGGATGGCAGTGACTTTAAAGGAGTTGATTCGGATTTTTAAAACTTTCTAGTGTAAATAGATTTTTAATAAATGAAAAATTTGGAAAAGTGTTTACACGAGATAGTGATACTGAAATATAGGAATTTAACATAATAATTAACTTAAAATTAGTTTAACTGAATGTCAACCAATCAATTTTTCGCTGAACGGTTTTCCTTTAGAAATGTTATTTTGCTAAAATAATAATAATATTAGTAATAATAATTGTCATGGATATTTTATTTTTTAATTATTTAAATCCATACCCTCTGAATCTAAAATTGCTAAATTTCTAACAATTTCAAACTTAATTTTCAAATTTAAAGATGTGAAATTGAGAATAAGGAGCTTTCAAATTTCAGCTTTAAATTTTTCGAACTTTCACACCTTATTAAATTTAAATTGACATGCATATTATAAATTTTGAAATTTTATTTTTATTTTCGAAAGCATCAGTTTCCATTAAAGTATTTGAAATTATACAATTTAATCAAGAAATTTAATAATTTAATTCAATAATTAAATTAATGAATAATAATAAATTACACGAGGCTTAGTAGTTTAAAATCGTAATTTTTAAAATCTTTTAATACAAAACTTCTCAAATTTAAGACTTTAAATTATATTGTGAACATAACCGTTTAAAAAATGTGTATTTTTAATGATTCTATATATAAATAATACAATTTTTAATAACATTAAAATTGTACAATGTTTCACTTTACGAGTTTTGTAAGAGTCAATTTTCCAATTTCTTTTTCGATCTTTAATTTTTCTTTATTTTTTATTCAACACCAAAGTTGACATTTTCTAAATTCTTTCATTATAAACGATCCCATTTTTCAACCATTTATTTATATTAATGTAAAACACCATGATATCAGTGACGACATTCTTTAGGAATAATATTCAGAAGGTCAAACATGAAAAAAAAGTATTTTCATATTAACAATTTGAGGAGTAATAAAGTCAATTTGAGAAGCTACTTCAAGATTAAAAATACTTGAAGACTTTATTTTTCAATTTTTTGTTCAACATATACGTAAAAACAATGCTTAGTTTCTCATTTTTTCTCTGAATCCAAAGTAATTGTTAACTTTATAAACAAATTTAATAAACAAATGCATATCTTAGACATTTTACGTTGTAAACACTTCGTTACTTTAATAAAAATTAATCAAAAATTTGTCCGGGATAAGTAACGTGCACGATTTTTTAATAACTAATAACAATTTATAGTTGTTCAAATAAATTTGATAAACAAATGCAAATTTTCGTCAATTTGCTACCGGAAACTTTCCTTTTTTTAACGGAATCAACTTTAAATAACATGGAAAAATCCTTCGCTTATGATAATTTATCAAACAATAATAATTGTTTATTTTATAAACATTTTTATACAAAAGTTCACAACTTGACTATTTTTCAACAAATGGATGTTGTTTTTTGTTACAAAATCGACTGCTAGTGACATATATAGGACCTTATTAATTAGAAGACTTTACCAAGCGACAATATTTGTTCTTTATTTAAATAAATTTTATTGAAAAATACAAATACAGAGTAAACATTGAAAGGCCGCTACATTCAGAAGCTCAAGCAGTAAAATTTAAATTTTGTAAATACTGCAAATACTGTCATCTGATAAAATCTCCTAATAAAGAGGTACTTTCTGAGTCACTGTGAGTCGATGTCGTGAAAGAAACAACATACTTTTGTTGACAAGTGTTCAAGTTGTGAATTTGTTTATAAAAATTAGTCAAAGCAGGCACCGCGCGCCTACAAGAAAGGGTTTCTTAGCCTATCAAGACGTTAATGAAGTCGTTCAAACCTCCCCCTCCCATACCTTCTTACCCCTACTCCCCCTACTTTCCCTTCTTCCACTCCCCTCACTTCACCCTTCGACCACCTTCACCAAACTTATTTATCATCTACTTCCCCTTCTCCTCGTTACTTCAGCTAACACTCCCCTTCCACAGCCATAACTTCCCCTCCCCTTTTCAACCTCATTTTTAATTATTTCCCCTACTCCCCCTCACATAAAATCACTTACTCACTTCTCCTGCTACACCTCCCTAATTTCCCCTTACTTCCCCTACTCACCCCTTCGTTTTCACTAATTTCCCCTAATTCACTTCCCCTTATTTCTCCTACTTCTCCTTCCATTTCCCCTACTTTCCATACTTCCTCTCCCTCACACTTCCGTCATTTTCCTTACTTCCCCTCCCATAATTTCCTCTCACTTTCCCTTCTAGTGAAAAAGTACGACGGAACGATGGACGGACACCAGACCGAAACTATAAGGGTTTCTGTCCGGGCTGCGAAATCCTAAAAATCGTTATAAAATGAAAGATTATTCTTTCTTTCTTTGCACACCGGAAAAATACGCACAGAGACAGATGGACAGACAGACACAGACATTTTGCAAAAACCTATTTTTTGGGTTCAGAATGTCTCAAAACGTGGACATTTGACAAAAACGGGGGGGGGGGGGGATTTTACACAAATCTAGTACCTTCTCTGATGAGAATATGAAAAATTATACGCAAATTTGGCTAAGAACCACCATACGGGATCAGAAATTTGGTATAAAAGTGCAAAAAAGGTCTTAATATTTTTCTCGGAGGCGATTGCTACTCGTGTGATTACAGCACTTGCCTTCAGCTCTTCGCACATGTCTTGTTTGCCCAATTTGTTCGATTTCCGAAAGAAGAAATTCCAGAATTTTTTTCATATGGGTCATAATTTCTGTGTGTGCATTGTGCCTCCGTGCTTTTGAAATCAACATGGTGTTTTAAATGAGAATAGGTCGTTTTTCAAAAAAAAAGAAAGGAAAAAGAAGTACTTTTTATTAACATTTTGTAAAATAAAGTTTGGTCACCTCTTAAGGAATGTTTAAGGAATAATTTTCAGTCCATAACTTTTTCTTTTAACGCCACCAATCCCCTTGTATTGTGCCCGGAAAATGTCCCAAAAAATGCAAAGTATCGGTTTTATGTATAATTCATGCTAAAAACGGTATTAAAGAAAATGTGCTAAATTAATTATTTATATTTGATAACTCACAAGTTTCCAAGTATTTTTTAACTAACTTTCAATTTTTTAAACAATTATTATTTGTTTAACAAATTTTACTCGCCTGTTGTTTTCTCGCGTGAAACAATTGATGAGTTTTAAAAATAATTTTACTAACTTAACATATTTGGTAATTGTTTAAATAATTTTGCCCTGTTAATCGTAAAAAAAATTTTCTGAAGTTAATAATACCTACAATTAACGAATTTTAAAAGTAATATTTCTTTGTTCAGGATATTTGGCAATTGTTTAAACAATTTTTATCCTCTAAAACGTGAGTTATTATTTTCTGAATTCAATGTCACAGGTAATCAATTTTAAGAGATATTGCTTGTAAAAGACAGTTTAAATTTTGTAATAAAATTTTTTTTCAACATTCATTAACTGCATCATTATTTCCATAAAATAGTAACTTTTCAAGATTTACAGAAGCAAAACAATGTTTATATAAATGAAAATTGTTTAAATAATTCTATACTATATTTTACACAAAATATCATTCTCAGCATTCATTAACTGCCGTATTGATTCCAGAAAGTAGTAACTTTTCAAGATTCACAGCGGAAAAAAATTGTTTAAATAATTACCCAATATGTTAAGTTAGAAATATTATTCTTGAAATTCATCAACTGTATCATTTATCCCGAAACATGATAGTTTTCACGCCTTGAAGGCGAAACAGAAATTGTTCAAAAAAATAATAATTCTTGAAACAATTCAAAATTAGTTAGAAAAATACTTTAAAACTTGTCACTTATCGAATAAAAATAATTCATGTTGAAAAAGTTCCAAAAAATACCTCGTTTAGCATGAATTTTACATATAACTGCTATTTTGCATTTTTGGGGAATTTTCCGGTCAAAATACTTATTTTTTCTTTTTTTATCGAAAACCGAGCTTTTCCCATATAAAGCCCCGTGTTAAATTCAAAAGCGCGGGGGTATAGTTTATATTGAACGATTTCGAAAAAAATATATAGACTTTCTTTATCCTCAAAATGAACAAATGGGGGGGGGGGGGGGTAGATCACTAAAAATCGAAAGACGGATTTTCACAGGTGTAAATTTTGATCACCCTAGTTTTCACTGACATCAAGATTAGGGTGGCACAAAAAACAAAAGTTTCGAATTTGTTTGACATACCCCCCCCCATTTTGTTAGGATACAAAAAAAAACAACGTTTTTTTAAATTTCGTCAAAAAAAAAATGAAAATCCATGATAAAGCATAGGCTATACTTTCATTACATCATAAAAACTCTTCTATAAATGCGAATCCATCATTAATTTTTGATTTCAGCTCCCTTAGGCCCTTTCATGGTGCCTCAAGAAATACCCCATGCAAGTGCAATAAGGATTTTTCGGAATATTGCCCTTATTTATTACGATTTTCACATTTTTTTCATAGATTCTCGTGAACAAATAAATTACAGAATTTCATGTATTGCTTAATTCATTTTTAATTGTTTAGAAAATTTTCGTTCATTTGAAAAATTTTATTTCCATAAATTATCGCGAATTAATGGTTTTTTATTAATACTATGGTCCATTTAATGAACTTGGAGAGTTTATTTTTTTATTTTAATTGTTTTCTTATTATCTAAATAGTTTATATATGCTTAAATCCAACTTTTTTACGGAAAAGGCTAGAAAATCGTACTTTTTTGCTTGTTGAGTATATTATCTTGGAAAAATTAATATTCAGGCTAAAATTTCTTATACTTGTTAAAAAAGTAGCAAAAAGTACGATTTTGTAGCTTTTCCATTAAAAAGTTGGATTTGAGCAAAAATAAATTGTTTAAACAGTGAGCAGACAATTTAAATAAAAAAATACAAAAATGTGTTTTTTTTTCATGTTATTCTTTTGGGAAAATATCAAGGGAAAGGCGGCACCTGTTAATATATATAAAAAACACGTGTACTATTTTTTGGGCACCTAACAAAATGTGGGGGAGAGGGAGGTGCCGTCAAAGAAATTCAAATTTTCTTTTTTTTTTTTTT
>CAKNYM010050063.1:28163-90305 GCA_932195095.1 Andricus curvator
TCTTTATTTCACAAAAATAACCGATATTCAGAAGTACATTTTAAATATTCTTCAAAATGAGAAAATTTTTATTGCATAACTTTGTCATCCTGTAACCCAAAAGTTATTTGCAACAAATTAAGTTAAGTGAAAAATGAAAAATAATCGATATTTCTCTTATTTTTTAAATAAAAAATGATCCATAATGAATGTGAAGCGTTCTTTTACTTTTATTATAATGTTTTGCAATATGAACATGATTTATAAACATATAATTCTTTTGAAAATCCCATGGAATCTTCAAAAATATCCTAAAACCTTATAGGCCCCATAAAAAAATTACAAGAAATTACATTTCTACAATTGTAATTTTTTGTTAAAACTTGTACAAAAATGTAAAAAATTTAACAAAAAAATACAATTAAATACATATCGCTAGTTTTTTCTCGTATTTTCTTGTAGAAAAATAAAAAAAATAACAATAAAGTATAAATTTCTATAATTTGAAAATTTGTATAACACTTTATTCATAATATTTTTTCGCATTGTTGCAAAAACTTACAAGGCTTCGACGTTATAAAAACACTCTTAATTGTACGTTTATTATTGTAGAAAATTACAAATCTTTACTACACAATACTACGAATTCTGCACTTATTTTTTATACTGTTGTATTTTATTTTTGTTTTAATTTCTTAACAGAATTTACAAGAATGTAAAACTACAAGAAATTACAGAAATTTACATGTTTTACAGTTAAAAAGTTGTTCTTTTTTTACTTAGGATGACAAATGTTTAGAATATTGAAATTGGATCATTTTCAAAAAAGGCTTCCTGTAAATTCCTATGGATTATTGTAGTTGTACTTTTTTATAAATTCTTGTCGAAAATTAAGACTGCAATAAAATACAACAATAAACAATGAAAAAATTCGTCCGAATAATAAATAAAAGTTGTACTTTCGTATAATTTTTGTTGTAATGTATTCAATTTATATTATAATTTATAAATTTAGGTAAGATAACTTATTTACCTGAATTTATAAATTTTCCCAGACATAAAAAAAAAGAAATTTCATTCTTCTTATCAATTTATTTTTAGGTTTCTTTAAAAATGGTTTTAGTTTTTTGTAATTTTTTATAAAAACTTTTCCGAACAAATTTTTCCTACTTTTTTCTACCGAAATTCTAGGGAATTTTTTAAAACCACATCCAATTTTTTTAACTACCTTACAACCAGTAAATCTTTTTTTTTTAACTCCTGGAATCTTTAAAATACGACTGGGGGAAGTCGTCCTCTCATTAAAAAAGTTAAAAAAAGTGCTTGAAAGGAAAACTTTATAGAAAAAGTAATTATTTATAATTTTTCTAATCATTTTAAAGTCAAATTTATTGCAATGTTAAATAATCTGATTATTTTTTCACTTTCCTTAACCTCAAATTTAAGTATGTAAAACAGAGTGATTATCAAGGAAAGACATTTTTCGTTTGTTTTGCTAGAAAATAAGATCCATTTCACAAATTTCCACAAACTTCTTCAAGTCACTTTTTTCACTAGTTTTTAATCGTTATAACTAACGAAACTAATAAATTTGCGGGTGAACCAGTTTCTCCCACACGCGCCGCTTAGCCCCGTTTTACGGTATTCAAAGAAAAATAAAAAATTATTGAAGAGTCGTTAAAAGTGCTGAATATTAGTTAAAAGGCTTCAAGATAAAAAAAAAGAGAGAAGAGAAAATAATTTAATGATTTAAGTTAGAGAGGATCTTAAGTTTGTAATAAAATTTTGATAATTATTTATTTATTATTTATTAATTGATTTTTATTTTTTTTTAATGAAACTCGAGGTCGGAAAATAAAAGGTACTCATATATATCCGACAATCGTGGAAATTATCCACTTTTTGTGAAACATCAATTCCGGTTGAGGATGGAGAGGCACTTACGTGATTGTAAGGTTAATTATTGTTCAAGAGTGCGGGCTGCATTGTCGAGCGCATTACTCGTCGAACAATAACTCAGATTATGTAAGATATTTGAACAAAAATAGATTTTTTTTAAATTAAAGAATTGGATTTATATTATTCATTAACAATTTGATGTTAATTCTTTTTTGCCTACTGGTTTTCTATCATTATTATTGTTTTTTAAATATTCATTTCATTTTTAAGTTGTAAAAAAAGGACTCTAAATCCAGCAGAATTAGAGAGTCATTTTTTTCACAACCAAATGATAAAAAGAATTTAAGACTAGGAGACAAAAAAAAATTAAAATTAAACTATTTACTCAGAAATAACTGGTCAATACCGTACTACCAAACAATATCATATTAATTATGTATTTTATTCAGTTATGATTACTTTTGAAAGAAAGGTTTAAATCAATGGTGAAAAAATTTAGAACTAACGAACTACTTTTTCATAAATGAATTAAAATAAAGTACTATATTTTGGCTGTTCAAAAATATTAAAATTTGTTTTTTCTAATTTTTTATAGAATTTTTTCCCCCTAATTTGCAAAATAGATATGCAAATGAAAGAACCTTGAATATTTTTACAAGAATTTTGATTCTTTTAAACAAGATGATAATTTGTACAAATACAGAAAATCAGAATACATATTTAAATTTCTTTCCAAAATAGAAGTTGCTTATTGATCTAATTTTTCAATTTCAAAAAAGGATTTTTTATACCACAAGACAAAATTGTGTCAAGTAAAAAAAATCATTGTTTTCGATAACTTGGAATGAATGGCAGTTCTTTAAAATAGAGTTTAAAAAAATAACCGTTTGTGAATGAAAATAATTTGTTAATTCTATGAAATTTTAATTTTTAAAATAAATCATTTTTTGACGATCTCTCGTAATTTCTAATTTGAATACAATTTTTCAGAAATTTAGTCTCAAAAATTAAAAATTAGACACAGTATGGTATCTAGCGCTATGGAATTTTCCGCAAGGCTAACCGGTCTAGTATAGCAGACAGTTTGTGAAAATTATTATATCAACATTTTTTTTTAAAAATTAATATCTAGGTAAATTTAATTTGTATTTAGATTATACAAGTTTGACTTTTGAAATAACAAACTTTTTACTTTTTTAGTCCATGGATAACGTCACTTTTTAACTATTTTGAGTATTCCTAAGCAAACTTGTCAATTTTCCAATGTTTAGAATCTAAATTCATGAAAATTAATTCAATTAACATTTAATATATTAAATAATAAGCACGTTTTAGTAATGTACATTTTTCAGATCCAAGTATTCTGAACTGCAGGAAAGTGACATTATTTAGAAATGTCTTTTTGTACAAACACGTATGCTGCTTGCGTCAACAAATTGTTTGAAAATACATATCTCGAAGAATATTTCATCAATATTTTATATATTCTTCACAAAAAAAAAAATGTTCTCGTGAAATGTTTGCATAATAATCGTATACTGCTCATAAAAATTGACCTGTATATCATTATTGACGACTCTTGATGTTGTACATTCAGAAATATTTACGCAGCTGAATTTAAAAAATCCTAATTAGGACAAAAATAAGTTTTTTTAAATTTATACTCACAAGAAATAGCCGAGAACTGATATTTTGACTTGAAAAATCCAATCGATCTTTTTCAATTTGCAAGTCTTAAAACTCCTTTAAATGGAAAATATTCAAATTTATCAGCCATGCATTATTAAATATTTAAGCTGGTAGAATACAAATTAAAAATATGCAAATTCAAATTGCGCAAGTTACATTATTGTGGTAATAGAAGACAAAATTTAGAAGGTTACATTTTCCACAGACTTTTTCTAAAATAAATACATAAAAAGTCCTCAGTATCAGAAAAAATCTTTTTTATCGTCCAACTATTTTCGTTAACTAGAAAACAAACACGCGTTTCTTTTCTCACCCGATTTTTAATTTAAAATATAAAATTAATATTTATACAAATTTGTTTGTGTTTCATAGTATCTTTTTTCTAAAATTATAGAAAACAAAAGCAAGGACAATATTTTTTATAATTAATGAAAATTGATATCTTAATTTCAGAATTAATAAACAATATTTTGTACAGTATATAGACAGGCAAAGTGTTGCTTTTTTGTTAAAAATTATTAATATCCAATAAAAACACTAACAGTACCTTAAGTTGTTCCAAATTATAAGTTTAATTTTTGACGTAAATTGATTTCTGTTTAAATAACTGTATTGCAAATATTATTTGAAATATAATAATTTTTTATTTAAAGATTTATTGCAAAATTCATAATTTTTTGAATCGTAGATTCTAAATTAAGCGTATACATATCAAGAGTAATATTATCTTTTCTCAATTTCTAATATCTGTAAATCTAGGAAGAATAATTTTGTCTTAAAATCGCATATAATTTTTAGGTGATAAAAAATTTTTAATAGTTTATCCAGTAACCGGAATTTTCACTAAAACATTAAGATATGTTAAGAACCTTTTTATTTCAAAGGTTTCGAAGAAACTTATCCCATTATTTTCATATTTTTAAATTGAATTAGTAGAAAAAAGTGTTTTTTCAGATATCTACGTGTAACTAAAAAAATCTCTTTGGCTTTTGAAAATTATTGTCAAAAGTTTCTGAGCTGAAACTTTGATTATTATTATAGAATTATTGAACATATTATTTAGATAACTTTACATCTCTCACAAATGCCAAGCTTATGAAGTTTTCATTTAAAACAATTTTATTTATATATTATATGCAATAATAAACCTAGTTTTCCCGACAACAATAGTTTTGAGACATTTATCAAGCATGGCGCCATGTACTTTTAGCAATTGGATTTATAAAAAATCTATTCTCAAAATTGATCAATACGTTATAATTTTCCGATGAATCTATTTGTAAGGCGAATTTTTTATTGATTTTCGTCTGTTTACAAAATATAAAAAAGTGACCATAAGAATCAAGAAAGAAACCAAAAGGCCTGTTTCTGAACGCTTATTTCAAGGAATTAAAAAAATTACTTTCAGTGACTAATTTGTCCCCGAACTTTTTAATGATGACCACAATAATTCGGAAAAACGCCGCCAACAGAAACAGTCTCGATACTGCTGAAGAGTACCGTCAACTCAAAAAAAATTAATATCTATTATATTAGTCTTTATCGTAATTTAATTCATATTAATTTCGCCCCTCATGAATTATTTCACTATTAATACTAATTGTTTTTATTATTTTATTAATTATTGTACTAATACAAATAATAATATTGATAATAATCAAATTGGACACGTTTTAAGTATTTTTATTCAAATAATGATATTTAAATTATTATTTGTTTTAAATTCTGACATTTATGTTTTTTTTGTTATATTGCTTTGTGGTTAAAAAATCACAGGTATCGTATAAAGTTATCTGGCAAACCTTGCCGCAATTCATTAAATATTTGGAAACAAATATAATTCAGGATGTTGAATGCTGATTGTTAATTATTGTAATCTATTTCAGTTCAAGAGAAGAAACATAAATATTAAAAGGCATGCATCAAGGTATTAGGAAATATATAGAAAATGTAACCGAATGTTTACATTTGAAGTAAATAAATAATTTTCGAAATATATTTGCTGAAACCAGAATTTTTAAAATTCAGTAACCTTTTAGTCGGGTCTAAATTATATTAATTCAGTTACTTTGTGTAGTTAAATGCATCCTTATTCGATAGATGTTACAAGCTACATATTATATTAAAATATATTCTTATAAACAAAAGGTATCACATAATATTCTGCAAAATAAAAATGCGTTTAAATTTTTATGTTCTTTTAAAAGAGCGTAAAAATTTTTTTTATCATAATTCACAATACCAATACTACTTTATTTTACAAATAGACGAATAGAAAAAATAAATCAAAATAGAAGAGGCTTGGATCGATAACTTTTGAATGTTTCCTCCACGCTTGCCTCCATAAGTAAACAATTTTAATAATTATTTTTAAATTAATAATATTTATTAATCTGGTTACGGAAGTCCTCCAAACAAAGACTGTTCATTTGGTACTTTAATATTAGGCAAGAACACCGTCAACTCGTTACGGTGCTTTTACAAATTATTTCGATGCCAAAAAGCCATAAAATAATTTATAGAATGCCATTATCTCCGAGTTGGCGGTATTCTGGTGAATTTTTCTGTGACGTATTCGGCCGTCTATTTTCTAGTTCACCAAGTTACGGTCCACTTTCTCGATTTAATGGTACTCTTATGAAATAATTCTCTACAATATTTGAGTTAACACTGTTTTTCAGTAATTGAGCAGTCATTATTTTTTATATTATTAACCATTTTTAAAACTGGTTTGAATTATTAGGTGTATCTATCTTTCACGATTCCTTTGATGTAAAAAATTCTTTTCCAAATTTTCAAATCTACTGTTTTGACATGTTTCGATATAACACCAGGAGCTTGAAAATACAATTTCAATAAAATGTGTGTGTATAGCTATTTTCTGTTCACTATATTTCGAGAAATAAAATAAAAATTTGGATGAATTCTAGTCCCGATTGATATCCAGGTCTGATAGGACTTTGAGCTGGATCGGACATTTGAAGCGTTTTTTTTAGTGTAAAAATAAAAAAAAAATACCTTCTATATATATAAAAAAAACTGATCTTCAAAATACAATATGATACAATAGTGTATTTGCTTGCGTCCTGGAAACGCATCGATCGATCTATTTTGAAACCTTTTGTGGCCCACTAGTACCGATTTATGAAGTTTCAGAAAAATTGTTTATTTTGTTTATATGAGAAAAACTTTTGTCCATATTGGGAATACTACAGCACTGTATCTGACATGCTTTTTCTAGTTTTCGAGACACGTCGAATAACCTATTGACAAACCTTCTTTGACCTCTTATTATCTATCGATACCAATTTATAAATTTAAAAAATATATTGTTTATCTTGTTGATATGAGGAAAACTTTTTTAATATTGGGAATACAACATTAATGTATAATTGTATATGATATATTTGTTCGCGTCTTCGAGACGCATAGATTACCCAATAGAAGAACCTTTCATGACTTACCATAACCTACCAACATCGATTTCAAATTTGGTAACAAAATTATTTATCTTATATATAGAAGGATTTTTTTATATTTAATATATATTGTATATATTATATTTTATATTCGATGTAATTGTTCGCGTCTTCGAGACGCGTGGATTGACCTACACGGAAAAAATTTATCCGTAAAAAAGTCACGAACTAGTAGCTAGGTCTCGGATATGAGAAAAATTCGTCGGATATTTATGTATTTTCGTAAATAACCTGCGAACTTTGAGAAAGATTGACGAACTCGATGTGAAAATTCTAAAACGGTTCATCACTTTTTTTTTACGTGAATAATTACAAAAATATTACGAGTGATTGGGAAAAGATTCTCAGAGCACTCACGAGCTTGCCCGACAAATCTGGGAACTCGACCTAAGTCTCCCTGTACATGGCCCACGCACACACGCGCGGTGCGTGTGTGCGCTCGTATGTGTGCCTCGAGCTCGTCGGATGAGTGGCTAGAAGTTTTATAATACCTATTTTGTTTGGCCTCGATGGCTGCGCGTGTTTACGCACTCCTGGTTTATGTTTAGAAACTGGTGAGTCAGCAGTGTTTGAGGTTCGAATCTTCTGAGTTGCGAATTTATAAATTAATATAAAATTAAATCGCACAAATAAAATTTTTCCTCTTTTTATTTCAGTCTGAAATTTTCAGGAACTGTTCGTAGGAAATTCGAACTGTACGTAAGAAACTTCGAAATTTATCCATATATTTCTCATAGAAATAAGGATTTAATGTTTCATTTTTTTATCTCGTATCCGAGACCTAGCTACAAGTTCATGACTTCTTCACGGATAAATTGTTTCCGTGTATTGACGAACTTTCGATGACCAGTCTTGATCAATCAATAGCAACTTAGAAAGTTTAAAAAAAGGTTACATTTTTTATATGAAGAAACCTCTTTTAAATTTGGAATATAATACTACCGTAAGTTAAAAAGTTGTTAATTGTAACAGTAACAGTAATTGTAACATTGATTGACATTCAGTCTCATTTTTTTTATTTTGTTAGAGAAAACCCTCCCTCTATGAGAAAGAAAATTTATTTGATACCTATGAGGAAAAAAAGTGCTCATAAAATGAGTGCAAATAAAAAACACGAAGAACACTAATATAACATAACAGAAAAGTGTTTAGAATTGTATATCTTCTTTCAAATCTAATAATTTTTTATTAAAAATACTCATTTTCAGTGTAAAACGCTAACATTATCTAAAATTGTTAAAAATTGTGAATCTTGATGCTATTTTTTTTAACCCCAACACAACCTAAGATGTTAACAAATTTTATGTCTACTTCGAAACTTTATGATTTTATAACAAAATTTGTTTCAAAAATACTACTTTCAAGCGGAAAACACTGTCATAAAACATGTATAATACATACAATAATAATTTATTACATAATTTCACAAATCTTTCTGAATTCGCATAAGGTATTTTGTGATTTTTCTTATTAGAAGAGATTATTAACATAGATTTAATTCTCGAAATTTTGAATTAAAAATATAAAACAACTTCAAGTAACGAAATGCCAATCAGGTGACATCATTTTTTTAGATAGGATTCAGAAAAGAACCTTGAAAGACAATAACATTTTTAATTCATTGATTTATTGCCTTTTGATGAACACAATACGTTCAATATTAAGAAAATAGAGTAAAAATTGATCAAGTTTCGTACGCTCATTTGCCAAATGAAAATGAAAAATTGTCTATAGTTATTTCTAAAGTTGAATACTGAATCAAATACATATCATTGAGTCAATCATAAATTTCCATTGTTTATCGTATTGTTTGCTTAGTTCGAAATAATGGTACGTGGTTGGCGTGTGCGTCGAGAGTGAAGTAGCCTTGTGGTAAATCAAAGTTTATCTGGCTGATAAGGAAGAAAAATAGTGTTCGGGTCGTGAAAAATGTTTATCGATTGTGGCCCGTGGCTCAAATGCGCGAAAATCTCAACCACATGGTGCACAAGTTGTTCGAGGGATGAGGATTTTGAGCCCAGACCTAATGGAACCTGGAGGAGTTTACCGATCAATTATATGTGAGTCGATTCTCGATTGTCGATTGGCGGTGTGGGGATAGAGTAAGCTTTGTTTAACTAGGTCATGATTACCTGTAAATTATAAATCGCTAATCACCAGAGCTCCGTTTATTCCAATGCTCGTAACGTTATGGAGATTAAACCAGAATTGTTAAACACAGGATTAGCATGAAATTGCTTTCCTACTATATGTATGTATAATGTATATAGGTAATAATGATAATGATATATTTCATTCAGTTCTAAGATCTTTGCAACTTTTTATTTGTACTATTCTAATAATATTTCAAACCAATCAAGAATTAGGGAACTTCATTACTATCATTCAAATCTGTTAATATTTAAAATTGATGATATCTTTGATTGATTCACATTTCTTTAAAGAGGGTCGATAGGGGTAAGTGTGATACGAAATTACAAAGCTAGACTTTGATTAATGATATTTAAAATATCCCTGTCCTAATTTATTATTGAAAATGATGCAAATGTAATTTTTTTGAAAAACAGCCGATATTAAAGGAGCATATAATAGTTTCTTTCATTCCTCAACAAAATTTCAACAAATGGTGCTTTATGTAGGAAAGTTCAAATCAAAAGATCAGATGACATAATTACGAATTCGAGGTTTCTAAAAGCATCTCAGCTTTTTTCAAAATATGTAATTGATTAAAGCAATACCTAATCACAGCCGCCCTTTTCCTACAAATAATGAGAAATATAATCATTATGTTACGATAAAAAAAGTTAATATTAACTAATTTGTTTGTCAGTCCAAATTTTCTCTTTATCACACTAATCCTGTTATAACACTTACCCCTATCGACCCTATAATACATTTCGTGTTATACTGTTTCGTTCTGAAATTGAATTTTTTTAAATTGTAATAAAACCAGGTGTCATAGAGATATGGCCGCGGCGCATCCAATGATACCTTTGCATTTTTTCTGCAAATTTGAGTTTGCTCTAGCTATATGCCCGAACATTGAGATCCATATTCAAAGGATTTTTCGAGTGAGAGTGGAGGGGGTAAAAACAATGTTTAAATTGGAGTTTTTTCATTCAGAAAATTTTATTTGGATTCTATTATATTCGAGTAACGACATCTGGTTTTCGTTTGAGATAAATTGTTGTGCAATAATTGTTTAAACAAATAATAAATATTATAAACAATGTAATTGTTTAAATAATATTTTTTTGCACGAATAAAAAAACTCCTAGAGATATGGCCGAGGCGCATCCAACGATACCTACTGATTTTTTCTGGGACTTTTAGTTTGTTCTAGCTATATGCCCAAACATTGAGATCCATATTCAAAGGATTTTTCGAGTGAGAGTGGAGGGGGTAAAAACAATGTTTAAATTGGAGTTTTTTAATTTTGAAAATTTTATTTGGATTCTATTATATTCGAGTAACGACATCTGGTTATCGTTTGAGATAAATTGTTGTTCAATAATTGTTTCAACAAATAATAAATATTATAAACAGTGTATATGTTTAAATAATATTTTTTTTTGCATGATTAAAAAAAACCTAGAGATATGTTCAGGACGCATCCAACGATATCTTTAGATTATTTCTGGGACTATTAGTTTCTTCCGCAGATATATATGTCCAAATATTGAAATCTATATATGCAAAGGCTTTTTTTATGTAGTGACAGAGGAGGGGATAAAATCAATGTTTAATTAACGAATTATTCTCGATGAGTGGTTTGTTAGAGTTGAAAATAGTGTTATCTTTATTTAGTTTGTGTTGATTTAGTGTTAGTTGAAGTTATTGTACATTAAACAATGAAAAACGTAATTTTTTTTATAAACATTTTATTTGTTTAAATAATTATTTTTTCGCGATGATTAAAAATGCTCCTGGGTGTATTTCATTGAAGTATCTACTCATGTAATTGAAACTATTTTCAAACTGATACATTTGTTTATATTGAATTCCGAATTGTTTATAACAATTAAATTGTTTAACAATTTTTTTTTGCATAATTCGAAAAACTCCTAGAGATATGGCTGAGGCGAATCCAGATATGTCTTCAGTTTTTTGATAGGACAATTCCTTTTTTTAAATAAATTCCCCAATTTTCAAAACTATATGTATAGCTAAATTCAGGGTCGTAATTTGTCCTATTCGGTTCTCAGATCTTGATTGTGCAATTTCTAATTTTTATTATTCTAAAAACTAATCAACTGTTCAATATTAAAACTAGTCATTAATTAATGAAATTCATTAAAATAATTCAAATCTATTCATATTCAACATTAATTAAATCGTCGATCGATTCAAATTTATTTCAATATAATACATTTCTTTTTATATTGTTTCGTTCTGCAATTTAGTTTCTAAAAAAAGTTATAAAAATTGTTTACACATTATTTTTGTATTTTGCAGAAAAAGACCAATCTTTTTGCAAACAAATTATAAAAGTTATAGAGTTTAAACCAGAGTTGCTAAAATAGGGTCAACATGAAAATGCTGTTCTACTTTGTATAATGTATTCTATTCAGTTCTCAGATCTTGATTGTGCAATTTTTAATTTCTAGTATTCCAATATTTCCAGCTAATCAACTGTTAAATATTAAAATTAATCAACAATTAGTGAAATTCATGAAAATAATTTAAATCTATTAAAAGTAAAAATTTTGCCATTTGCAAATTGGAACTTTTAAAGAAATTAAACTGAAGAACGTATTTTCAACAAAATACATGGATTTTCAACCAAATACTTTAACTTTCAACTCAAAAGATAAATTTTCATCCATGAGAATTAATTTTCTACCAAAAAAGCAAATTTTCAACCATATAGTTGAATTTTCAACTGAAAAAGATGAGTTTTCAATTAAAAATAGAATAGTTAAATTTTCAGGTAAAAAAATTAATTTGAACAAAAAAAAAGGAAGTTACAACCAAAGTTATATATAAATTTTCAACAAAGAAGATTAATTTTTTTACACAAAAAAAAAGAAGTTTAACAAATTACATGCATTTTTAACAAATAGTTGAATTTTCAATTATAAAAGATCAATTTTCAACCAAAAATAGGGAAATTGAATTTTCAGTTGAAAAATTATGTTTTAACAAAAAAGACGAGTTTTCAACAAGATAGTTAAATTTCAAACCAAAGCAATGAATTTTTAACTACAATGATGAATTTTTAAACTGAAATAGTTAAATTTCCAGTTTCAACAAAATAGTTCAATTTTCAACCAGAGAAGAGTTTTCAAAACATTGATGAATCATCAACCTAAAAAAAATTTGTTAACTAACGAGTTCAACTTTCAACCAACTCGTTAAACCCAGAAGATTAATTTTCTATAAAAAAAATGAATTTTCAACAAAATACATGATTTTGTAATAATCTTAAACTTAAATGATAAATCTTCAACCAAAACAATAATCTCTAGTAGAGAAGTTCAAATTTCAAAGAAGTAGTTGAATTTTCAACCAAAAAAGATAAATTTCCAACCAAAAATGGAATCGTTAAATTTTCAACAGCTAAAGAATTAATGTTTTTCAAGAAAAAAAAAAGTACAACAAAATAGTTAAATTTGCAATCAAAGATATGAATTTTTACCTAAAATGATAAATCTTCAACGAAAAGAATAATCTTTTAACAGAGGAGTACAACTTTTAAACGTGTAGTTGAATTTTCAACCAAAAGAGATAAATACTCAACAAAAAATGTAATAAATGATATTTCAAATAAAAAAGATTGTTATTTTAGATCAAAAACAGTTGCATTCAACAACAAAAAAACACGAATTTTCAACCCAATAGTTTTATTTTCAACTAAAAAAGATAGATTTTCAACAGACGTTCAAATTTCAAACAAGTTGTGGAATTTTCAACCAAAAAAGATAAATACTCGTCGATTTCAAAACGGAACAATTGCAATTTACCATAGTAGTACATTTTTTTTAAATTTGACTCTCAAAACTGGATTCCTCTCAGTGGGAAAAATGGGCAAATCTTATTATTTCCTGGAAGCAGAAAGACATATTGTTTTGCATAAATAATAATGTTATTGAAGAATTGAACAATAATCAGACTTAAGTGGGTTACAATTGAAAGGAGCTCAAATCAATAGCACCAGACATTTCTATTTCCGATACTAGTGAACCAGAAACTTACATCCCACTTGCAACTTCATCTCTCATTTTTTTCTGAAAAATCTTATCTAATCTCCTTTAATTGGATTATCAAGTAGTCACGTTTACGGGTATATTTGTCTGCAAATGATGCACGTCACTCCTGAAGATTTTCCTCTGGAATGAGTATGAATGGCCTCAAGGATTTACTCTCAGTACACTCCACCTCAAAATACATCAATTTTTATATTTTTTCCAAATTTGAGGCAAATATGCTGATAATTAATCATCACTACTCTTATGAGAAAGCGAAACCTACCCGACAAAAGTCAGAAAAAATTTGATTAATTTTTATTGAAATTAAAATTATTTCAAGATTTGTTTATTTAACACTTAAATATGCTGTTTTTTGAAGAAAATAGGATGGCGAAGGTTTTTCTGAAAATATTACAAGTTGATTTCATCAAAAACCCTACTTTTTTTTTTGCTAATTTTTGTTGCTAAATTAGTAGGTACTTCTACATAAGAAAGACATCCTTTGATTTTTCTGCAGGCCAAACCATTTTTGGGGCCACAAGAATTTTTTCTTCAAAAAATTGAATTTTGACATTCCTTTAAGAAACAACAAAAGATTCGATAAAATAATAAGAACAAACTTTGTTCATTTTAAAATGTTTTACAAAAAGTACTATTTACTCTTTTATGAGAACTTGCATTTTTCGACTAAAAAAAAATTAAAAATTCAATCTCTCGATGAAAAAATTCTCATGGCCACAAAAACGATTTGTCCTGCATAAAACTTACTGTCTTCTTTATTCATTCAACTTTATCTTCCCGGCTCATTTTTAAAAACAGGAAAAGTTGACTACATGAAAAAACCCATTTTTTTATTTTATTCCATTTTTTTTTCAAATTCTTGTTTCTATAAAAGAGATATTTTGTAAGTGTTATGCAGGCCAAATATTTGTTGCGCCACAATGATTTCTTTTCGAAAAATAAAACTTGAATTTTTCTTGGGGACGATGCAAGATATCATAAAAAAGTGAGAGGTGTTTCTTTAAAAAGTTTCAAAAATGAGAAGGCTTTTTCCTTAACATTGTGTCAAATATGAAGTTCTTTGTAAGAAAAATGCGAAAATTCAACTTTTCGAGAAAAAAATTCTCGTGGCCTCGAAAATGGTCTGGCCCGCATAAAACTCAAAGGACGTCTTCCTTATTGAATTATCAATTCTTTTGGAAATTCTTTTTGGGAAATTTTACTGTTTTTATTCTGTTCTTATGTATTTCGAAAGAGAACAATTAACCACGTTCAAAAGTATGAAGGTTTAAAGAAAAGATTTGTATTTTGTTTAAACAACCCTAAAATTTCAAATAATCATAACTTGGCAAAAACGTTTTTTTTCTGAAAACGGTAAAGTGTGTGTCGTCTTATTTTCCTCGAAAAACAATCAGGCAGACTCTGCCTGCCTGTTTGCTTAATCAAAATGTCATGAATAAAAAATTACTTTTTGTTTTTTAAGAAATATGTTTACACAATTTAAAATGTACCTTTTCTAACTTGGAAAATAATTAAAATCAACTCTTTCTCCCTTCAAACTGGATAAAAATGTTATAAATAAAAAAAGCACAGAACTTGCCCGCCTAAAACTTATTTAAAATTAAAATAATAATAAACCTTGAAGATGTATTCATAAAAAAGTTCCAAATTACATCACTTTAAATTGGAAGCATACAAAATAATTCTTAATTTACTTTTATACTCAAGATTTTTTAAATTATAATTTCATTTGTGAACTTAAAAATTTTTTTTCATAAAAGAATCCTTTTAAGTGAAATTATTTCAATTTACATTTTTTTTTAAATTAAAAATCAATTATGATTTATACTTATTTAATTGAAATTATAACTTTCGAAATTGAAAATCTAGCAATCGGAAATTTAAATGATGTACAATTATTTAAAAAATTATTCCAATATTGAGGCTTCAAGTTTTAAATACCTACTTTAATTTCAAACAATTCAAACCCGTACAATTTGTAATGCTTCAATTTTAAATCGATTTATTTTAAGTACTACATTTAAAACTATCTATATTCTGAAAAAAATTGTCAAATTTTAAAAGATTAGTTTCAAGTCTACAATTAGAAATGTTCGATTCGAAACGCTTGAAAATTTTGAGTATATTGTCTGTAATTATGAATATATGAATTTAAAATTATTTGAAAATAATTTATAAAGCTTCAATCCGAAATATACATCTGTTCAACTATTAGGACTTTCGAACTGAAGCAGTACGATATTTTAAACTATTGCAAGTTTTCACGTTTCAATTTGAAAATTTAAATTTTAACAGATTTATAATTTTTTATTCCTAAAGTTTTTTCCAACAAATTTTCAAATCGATCTTATTAAAAATTACGTAATATGTCACTGAATTGGAGACCCATTTAAGATTTTGGATGTTGCTAGGGAAAATCTTATTTTTAATATATACGGATGGTCTGCTTCAATATCTAGATTTCTGTCCCATAGTTAAGTCGGTAAGATAGACTCAGAAAACGATTTGGTTGAATCAACAACATTTTTGTTGAGTCAACTATAGAATATGGTTATTATATAGACAACAAAATATTTGGTTAACACAACTACATTTTTTGGTTGTTTCTGATAAATCTCTTCGTAGATGGAGTATTTTGTTGAGTTAACAAATAAATTTTGTTGGGTCAATCGAATATTTTGTCGAATCAGTCGAAATTTTATTTAACCAAGTTTTCATGGATATCCAAGAAAACAGTTTTTTTTCTCAATAATTTCTTTTTATTGTATCACTCGGTAATATCTAGATATTCTATTTTGATGTATATTTTTCTTTCTGGTTGTAAAGATTTAATCAGTTTTGAGACCGTTTGTTCAAGAAGCGCGTCCTTAAGTGACAATGAAAATATTGTCTATTGTTAATTGTCATGACTGAAATAGAAGCTTTGTGAATTCAATAATTAATATTACGGTGTCTTTGGGTCCCAGACCCTGAAGAGTTTATCGGGTCATACTTGATCGATCTGCAGCTATAAATACTGAAGTGTCCCTCCTTTAGAGGTCTGTTCAAAAATAATGATTATCGATTGTATCGTAAGCATTTGCGATGAAAACGTTACTCTGTACTTCCTTCGAAGAATGAGTAATTGGAACTGAAGTTCTTTTAATAATAAAAAAAAAAGAAAGAAATGTTGAGTCGACAATCGACAATAGGCAATCACGATTATTTGCCTCGAGATCGAAATGCCTTGAGTCCGAGAATAGATTTTCTACCTAGGACAGCAATAATTCAATAAGTCATTTTTTATTTTTTATTTCTCACTAAGAATTAACCAAGAAATAACGAAATTTATTAAATATGCTGATCAGATAACCGAAAACTTTGAACATCTTTTATTAATATAAAACCTGGTCAACAATCTGAACATCATTTTAAATAATTCACTGAGTTTACCAGTATTTGATCCTTTTTACAGCCTGAGAAAAAACTACTGGATTCAGAGTATAATTAAGTTATCAGGTTGCATATAACTCAAGATTCTTCAATTTAGGTAATCGAAATCGTAATTTTTTTATAGCTTCTATATCAAATTTTGTAATTTTGTACTTTTAATCTGAAACCAAACCAAAAACTGTTCCATTTGTAACTATTCCATCGAATTTTATAAAATTAAAAATTTAATTTTTAAAGCTTTCCCTACATTTTTTGAGTTTTTAATCATATAATTTGAACATGGAGAGTTTTGAACGATTTAATTTAAAATCTTACAATTTCAGTAATTTTCAGTTAAGTTAATTGTGTTCTATTTTAGAAGGCTTCAGCTTCAATTTGATCAATTTTAAACGTTTCTATTTAAAGTTCAACTATTTTAAACGCGATCAATCTGAAACCGTAGGGATTGAAACGTTTAAATATAAGCTCCTTTTAAATTAAAATAATGACTTCAAATTTAAATATTTAAAATTCGATTTTAGTTTTTAAGTGTTCAAAATTTAAATCGTTCAAAATTCAACAATTTAAATTTTATATTTGTGAACATAATAGATCAGCGATTTTGAAAGCTTCATTTGGAATCTGTCAAATTTTGATTTACTTACATTTAGAGTTGTTTGATTCAAATTAAAAAATAGTAATTTTTCAAAAGCCTACAGTTTCAAATTATCTACAAAATAACATTGTACAATTTTAATTACTTCTGATTCAAAATTTTTATTTTGAACGCTTTTAGTTTGCGACTGATCAATTTGAAACGTTTCATATTCATAAAATTTTCCCATTATGAAAACATAATGTTGAAATTTTTTATGTCTGAAGGTCTCAAAATAAAAATATTTCCAATTCCAATTGCACCATTTTCTGAAAGTTTACCATTTTTAGTCCTTGTTTCCTGAGTTTTTATAATTTTAAAAGCTTTAATTTGATACGAATTGAAAAAGTTTAAATTTTTACATGAAATTGTTAAATTTTCAATCAATTCTCAATTGAATCATTCATTTGAAAGATTCGTTTAAAATTGGAAACTTTCAACTTTAAAGCATTTAATACTTACAAACAGAATTTTTAAATTGTACATTTTCCATTTTTAAGTGTAATAATTTTTCTTTTTTTTTATACTTTCAATTACAAATCATGATTTAGTTTAGAGTAACAATACATATCAATATTAAAATAAAATTCTCTCAGAATGTTGATGTTCGTTGTATTCTTTCTTTCAGTGACGCAATTAACAATTTCAAAATGTTATTCTTTGGTTAATATCGCAGTTAGTTATACCATTATATAATTTTTTTTAACCTAATGAATTTCCTACTATCATTAAAAATTATGATGATTAATTAGTTTGATAACTTTTCCGAATTTCGCGGTAAATTGAAGCTTCTGCAGAACTATCTTTCTAGTAAAAAAATAAAATATCAGTCGGGGGAGACCAAAAAATATTAGTATTTTGGTGAAAAAGTGCGAAAATAATCAAATAATTTACTTTAATTACAGATTTTTTTCAACGTTTTGCTTTTTCAACGCAATTATAATCACTTTATACTCAATTTTATAAATTTTTTACAAAAATATTTGTACTTTTCTTAAAACACAAACAAATATTTTTTTAAATTTGTTTTATTAGTTTCTTATTTACTTTATTTTTATTTTCAAAACGAAACAATATAAGAAAAAATATTGTATTATATTAAAAGGAATGTGAATTTATCAGAAATATCATTCATGTTAAATATTAATAGATTTGAATTATTTCAATGAATTTCACAAATTGTTCATTAATTTAAAAAATCAAAATAATAAAAATTGCACAATAAAGATCTTAGAGATAAATAGAATACATTAGTGTCATTACAGAAAAGCAATTTCATGATAATCCTATTTTAGCAATTCTGGTTTAATCTCCATAACTTTTATAATTTTTTGACAAAAATATTTATATTTTTCTGAAGAAAACACAAAAATAATTAAAAATAAATTTTTGTTTTCAGAATTAATTTCAGAACGAAACAACATAAGATGAAATGTATTATATTGCAAGAAATTTGAATCGATCGAAGATTGTATTAATGTTAAATATTAAAAGAATTCAATTATTTTCATGAACTTCACTAATTGTTGATTAATTTTAGTATTTAACAGTTGATTAATTTGAAATATTAGAATACTAAAAATTGGAAATTACACATTCAATATTTAAGAACTGAAAACAATACATTATAGAATTATTAATTTCATGTTCACTCTATTTTAGCAATTCTGGTTTAATTTTCATAAATGTTATAATTTGTTTACAAAAAGATTTATATCCCACCAAAAACATCTGCGATACAAAAAATCTGCCAGGTTCAATTACATGAATATGTGAAATCAAAGTTGGCCAAGTGATTCGGGAAAAATATTCATAATAAAATATATAAAGGAACTTTTTTATAAAGTGCCCTACATACATTTTCGAATATATTTTAATAAGTCATATTAGACATCATAAAACTTGGCGGAATTATATTATACCATCAATTTCCCATACCTTTTTTCTTCCTTTTTCGCTAAGAATTAACTAAGAAATAGCGTAATTTACTGAAGATACTGACTTAGTTTACTACTATTCAACCCTCTTTGCAGCTTGTGAGAAAACTACTCGAATCAGAGTATAATTAAGTTATCAGCTTGCGGATAGTAAATGTCAGGATAGATTTAATGGAATTTCAAATAGGAAATAAATAGTAGAGAAGAGGGACGCTAAATGGGTTATTAAAGAGAATATAAATAGGAAGTAAATACTAAAAGAAGGAAATTATTAATCATAAGTGTTAGGGAAATCTTTGTAAAAGAAGTTACTTGTTATAAATTTGAGTATAAAAATATTGAATTCGTTACTGCAGTAGGGTGGCTTAAAAAAGTTTACTTAATAAATTTTCTTTTATTTGGTTAACAAGATTTTGTCTGGGCTTTTAAACCACACTTATAATGATGAAAAATAGCAATTATAACAAAATAATGACAAATATTATTTCAGAATTTTCTCATCTGACTACAATATTATTTTAAAAGTTAAAAAAAAAATATACAAAAATTCAAAGAACCCTTCCTATTCTAAATTTTGAAAAGTAATATCCGGCCTCTTTTTATTTAAGATTAAATTATATAATAAAACAATTAAAATAAGACACTCCTTGTTTTAAAAATAGTGGTAACCATCATTGGAAACTGAAAGCTCTTGAAATAATTAATCTTTTGGTGAGTGTTTATATGTACCTGGAATACATTTTTGGCTGTCAAATTTTTTTTTTTTGATTTTCTAAAAGCTGCAACCTTTCAATATTTCAGAATTTTGCATTGAAAATGTTTAAAATAGAAAATAACCAGAAATATCGATTTTTAAACGCTTCAACAAATATGATCAATACAGAGGCATGTTTTTTCAATTAAAAACTGCTGACATTTCAAGAGCATTTTCAAAAAAATAAGAAATTCAAAATTTAAAAAAACTGAAATTTGCACAATTTTTTTCTTCTAATTTTTAGTTCTTATTGCTCTTTACTATTGAAAACTCCCTCTACAAAAAATTCTTCAGAATTTTTTTGATAAAAGAAATTTCTCAAAAACTCCAGTTTCATTTCCCTCAAAATGTTAAGAATAATGGGCACTAACAGAGTCTACCATAAATTTCCCATTTGGTTTTCTTTTCGTTTTTCGGAAGAAAAAAAAAAAAATTTTTTTTACCCTGCCCTTTTTGTAATTTATGAGCTATTAATGTTTTTCTTATTCCAGTTTGGCCAGTTTTTTCCCCTCCTTTAAAACCGATGATGAAGACGAATAATGAATACAAAATGGTGAAGCTATTTCGAGTTTACCTTTTTCTTCGTTAGAATTTTGAGGAGTGTTTCAGAAGGTATAATTGAATTTAGAGAGAAAGTAAATTCTTTTTTTATACTTTTTTTCGCATTTATTGTATTTTATTGTTATTTATTCTTCAAATCAGAAAAATATTATTTTATTGAAAAGAACGATAGAATGTGTCAAAAACTATCTATAAAACTTTATATTACCTAGCACTCCTGAAAATTTGAATTAAAATATTAGTACCTATCATTCCAAAAAATTTCAGGAAAAAAAGTGGGGTTCTTGAGAAAATTTTTTTTCTCATTTCAAAAGCAAAGAATCAGCGAGAATCGAGCCCGCAAACTTCCGACTACAAACCCGACGCGCTACCGCCTGAGCTACTCGGCCAGTTTGAGGAAATATTTTTCTATTCTGCAAGCCCGACAAGGAAAACTTTAAAGTCGTTTTTCTCGACACTGGAAAAATATTGGGTCCTAGGAATTTTACAATTTTACTTTGGGGTCATGATCTTTATATGCAGAAGTTTTAAATTCAAATAAAAAACACACTACCTGGAATTTTCGTTGATAGTTGAGATGGAGTTTTGTCCCTCCCCTTAAGACAATTTGTGCCCCTAGGTTTAGCAAAAGTTGCCGAAAACCCCCTTTTAAGGAAAGAGGATTAAGTTGATGGAAAGAGTGTAAAAGAGAGAGTGTGTGTGTGTGTGTGAGAGAATTGAGTGCTAAATAAAGTGGTGTGAATGCCACACATATGCACATGCATGTATTGAAGAATCGCGCTTTCGAGAATTCGCCCTACTTTGAAATCTGGAGCGTCCATCGACACACGCGCTTCAAATGTGTCTGTGTAAGGGACCAAAAAAGTACGCGACAAAAGTGCGGGTACAAGTGGACCTACTGCCAAAGAAGAGAGAATTTTCTCATTTACTTGGAACAAAGGTTGCCAGAATCTTGAAACCCTGGCTTAAAGGAAGAAGAAAAGAAAGATTTTTTAATGAAGCGACACTCATTTCATATTAGTCGCATTTAGAGTTAAATGAGCGCAATTAAAATTTAAATTCATTTTCAAAAGTGCCCCGGAAATTCCTAATGGGGTTGGTTATCTCGCTGCACGCAGAGAAGTTACTGAAAAAGTTACGGATTTTCAGATGACAATTTTTCTTCTTAATTACTTCTAGAAAAGATAAGAAAGATTTTTAAAATGGTAAAGCTTTACTTCCGTGTGGAAAGATCTTCTGGCGCTGGCCCGCCCCAGGCCAGACCACATGGTCAGCCACTAGTTAGAGCCTGGTCAGCCGCTGCCTAGACTCCCTTTATTTTTGTAATGTCTTGGAAAAAATCCACTCTTCACTATAAGTGTATTTAGCTGATCAGCGCCAGTCCTGGGCCGAACCAGGCCTTCCAGACTAGACGATCTAGATAAAATCAAACCAGGGCAAGTCTAGGGCCAGACCTGGACAAGATTAAATCTTCTAGACTTAGAATATTAGTTCACTAGACTGCCATGAAATTTTTCCATGCGGATTAGGGGTCGTCTATAAACTACGTTACCAATTTTGGGCTATTTTTGACCCCCTCCCATAAGTAATGTAGCCATTGGATAAACACGAATTTCGCGTATATTTTTCGTTCTTTCACGTTTCTAATGGGTGAAGTTGCCAATAATAGAATGGAAATTATTTCAATCGGAGAATTTAAGAATGCCGATTCACGCGAATGAATGCACGCTGGTGAATGTCGTTCCAATGGTTCCGATTAAAAAATAAATAAAAATAATTTAACGAAATTTGTCTAAATGGGTGATGGCTCTATGATGACTGATTGAAATGAATACATTTATGAGACCGATTAAACATTTCACAAACAAATAGACCGGAATTCGCATGAATCCGCATTCTTAAATTATCCGATTCAAATATTTTCCACTCAATCGATTTTTTCCAGCGCCCAAAATTCTCTCAAAACAGGGGAAGCAGCGTAATTTTTAGGAATATAGGGGAATTAATTCTTTTAAATTAATTTAATTAAATTGTTTCATATTGAATTCAATAGGAAACAATTTAAATTCCTAACATTTTAAGTCGAAATATATTGCATTTTTAACAAAATAGTTGAATTCTCAACCAAAAAATATACATTTTCTACCAAAAGGGATGAATTTTGAAACCAAAAAGACTGATTTTCAACAACAATAAAATTATTTTTAATCAAACAGTTGCATTAACAACCAAATAGTTGAACTTTTAAGCAAAAGAGATGAATTTTCAACAAAATAGTTGAACTTCTAACCAAATAGTTAAATTTTTAAGTCAAAAAGACGAATATATCGAAGACAGTTGGATTTTCAGCATAAAAGTTAATTTTCAACCAAGAAAGATGACTTTTCTACCATAAAAGATGAATTTTCAATCCAAAAGGATAAATTTTTAACAATATACACTTGAATTCTTAACCTATAGAGTTGATTTTTTAATGTAAAAAATTATTTAAAAAAATTTCAAACAGTTAAATTCAACGAAACACAAAGAATTTTCAACAAAATAGTCGAATCCTCAAACAAATAAATGAATTTTAAACAAAAAAGAAAAAATGTTAATTTTCAATCAGGAAAGATGAATTTTTAAATAAAAAAGGTAATTTTTGAACCAAAAATGGAATCGTCAAATGTTTAGTTCAAAAAATTAATTTTCCACACAAAAAAAAACGAATTTTCGATCAGTTGATTCCAACGAAAAAATACAATTTTTTAACAAAATAGTTGAATTCCCAACACAGACTCTACATGAAAAGTAGATTTTTCAACAAAATAAATCAATTTTCGACCAAATAATTTAATTTTCTTCCAAATAGTTGAATGTTTAACTTCTAAAGGAAAAAAATTTCAACCGAAAATGGAAAAGTTAAATTTTCAGAAAAAAATGAATTTTCAACAAAAAAAAAAAACGAATTAAAAAAAATTAGTTAAATTTTCGATCAAAAAGGTGTATCTAAAAAAATGAATTAAAAAAAATGATTTCAACGTTCAGATAAGCAGTTCAATTTTCAACCCAAAAAAATTCCACAACATTGTTGAATTTTGAAGCCAAGCAGATGAATTATCTCCAAAACAATTAAATTTTGCAACCAGTTAAATTTAACGAAAAAAAATTGTTCAACAAAATAATTGTATCACCAAATAAATAGATGAATTTTCAACAAAAAATAATAATTTTATACCCAAAAAGTCGAATTTTTATCAAAAGAGTTTCAAGCTAATAAGTTGAATTTTTTAAAGAAACAGTTGATCAATTTTCAATTAAAAATATTAATTTTCAATTAAAAATATTAATTTTGAGCCAAGAATGGAAAAGTTACATTGACAGTTGAAAAAATTAATTTTCTGTCAAAAAAATAAGAATTTTCAACTAAAAAAGATAAATTTTCATCCAAATAGTGGAATTTTTAACCAAAAGAGATGAATTCCGAAACAAAATATAATAGTAGACTTAATTCAGTTCGTATTTAAGCGAAAAAAGCAGAAAAATGGGTGATTTCCAAACTTATTAAGTTATTATTCAACTCTACCGTTGCAGGTTTGTCTTTCGCAACATTCGCAAACTTAAGTAATAAAAAAAATCAAACTTTTATGATTAATGATTAATCAAACTTTTTTAATTATTATTTTTATTAATTGATGTTATGGTTTTTGACCAACGAAATAGTAATTAATATGATGTTAATGTTTTTTGTCTACTTGGTCTAAAATCAATATTTTTTTAATATTGATTATTAATTTTATAAGTTGTGAAAAAAATCTCTCTCGCTCCGCTGGGATACGAACACCAGGTCTTTCAGATTTCTGGTCTGATTCTTTAACCAATGCTTTATTTCAGCGGAGCGAGAGAGATTTTTTTCACAACTTATAAAATTAATAATCAATATTCAAAAAATATTGAGTTTAGGCCAAGTAGACAAAAAACATTAACATCATATTAATTCGCATACTTTGTTCAAATTTATCATCAGGAAACGTACTAAATGTTATCCAAGTTCAAAACGTTATTTATACTGGACCTCCCCCCCCCACTTGTAATGAACCGTAGCCCCCCCCCCCTCAAAGTGGTAACGTAGTTTATTGACGGCCCCTTATTCGAAATCCAACTAATCATTGTCAGTTTCGCATGAAATTGAGCATATCTGAACTTTGCAGATCTTTCATTCAAGAAAGTTCTTCAAGGGCCAGACGCTTTGAAGCATACTTTAATGTCTCTCTCTGAATAAAAAAAAGAAAGAAAACTTTCAAAGTTTATGATTCTGGAACCAATAAAAAAGTAGCATTTTGCTTTAATGGCTACATGTCGGACATATTGAATAACTCTCTTTTCGCTCGCTCTCGTTTCTTTTATCCCTCGTAATCCCGTTTAGGTAGTAACGACTTTCCTGGCCTTCTTATCGTACTTAGGGAGATTAAAAACTCGTACAGCATCCTTCAGGAGGAGCGGGACAATAAAATGTCCACGTTCAGGAGGAAGTTTTGTCGCTATTTGTGTATTTTCAGCACGTGCACACAATGCACAAATAAAAATGTATTACATATATACACGTATACGAAAATTGTGAATTCATGCATTGCATAAGCATAATATCGCATATCCGAGGTCTAGTGAAAACTGAAACTTTTAAAAGAACAGACACAGCTTCTCACGGTACTCTTTTTAACGTTCATCTCGTGCTGAGTGCTCCTCACAAAGTGCATATGAAACGAGGTAGCATCAAGAAATAAATTAAACTTCAACAGAAATAGTAGTTTTTTTCACTGAACTCTAAAGGGATTTTGGTTTTTATCAGAAATCAGCACCCATCTTCTTTATTTATTCTCTTTACATGACCCTCTCTAAAATGTGTACCCACCATTAAGATTACCATATACCCTTCAACTTTTTTCTCCACACCCCTTAATTTTCCCTTTGTTTTTGCCTTTATCTACCCCTCACCATTTTTCTAAACCTTCCCGTTTTCACCCTAACGTTCACCTTCTCACTCTAACCTTGACCCTCTGTTCCACTCTTCCTCTTAGCATCGCCACTTACCCCTTAACTTTTGTTAAACCCATCACCCTATCGGCACTACTACACCTTCATAATCATAACTCTCTGTTTCCTGTACCCCTATTCCCCAAAGGGTAAGCAGGTTATCGGTAGAGCAGGGTCCATCCTAACAAATAAAAACATATCAAAAAAAGCTAAAATGGCCATATATAATTCTATATTCGTACCGACTGTACTATACGGTAGCGAAACATGGACATGTCAAGAAAAGGACAGGAGTAAAATTAACGCGATCGGCATGAGACCTCTGCGCATAATATGCGGGAAAACACTGATTGATAAAGTCCGAAACGAGACAATCCTCAAAGAATGTGGTGCAAAAGAGACAATAGTTGACACATGGAAAGGAAATCAGTTAAGATGGTTCGGTCATTTTGAAAGAATGAAAGATGAGCGACTGACCAAACAAGTGTACAAAGGTAAAGTAAATGGCAGAATGCCTAGAGGTAGACCGCCGAAAGAATGGTTAGAATCGGTAAATGAGACATTAATCCGAAGAGACGTAAGAAGCCATAGAAACACAAGAGCTTGCATAAAAAAATGCATGGACGTGAAGGAGGCTTGAGTAGTATGCCAGGACAGAAAAGTGTGGCGACAAATGGTTTGTAAACAGAGTGACAATAGAATGAATGAAGCCTGAAACAAAGACCTTGGATTCTAATGGGCCCAAGTGGGGAACCATACATAACAATTTTGTGAGGCTCTTCACTTGGGGTGATCGCTAGAGAGATTGATCAGCAACCTGGGTCGGAGCAGTGTTGCGGAATAAACGTATCATTTGAATAAATGACACGAGAATTCCAGATCAATCTAAAACATATATACCTAACACCTATATACCTATCTACCCTACACCTATATGCCTATCTAACTTATACCTATATACTCTATACCAATACACCCATATACCCAGTACCATTTTCCAACCGAGCAAGTCACGCCTACCCCGAAAGGGAAATGGCTTAATGGTATAGTAATAAAATTTTTCTGAACATGTGTGAACTTTGTGAGCATAGAAATGCACTTGAAAAAGAATCGAAAACATTCCGGGGTCAAAATTAGAATTACAGAAAATTTGGAATTTAGTATGTAATAGCATTATTGTCGATTATTAATAGTGTATTTATGTGCTTAAAAATTCCACAAATGCTTGAAAAAATTACGCAGAAAATGATTCTATTAAGTACCGAATTACAAATGTTGAAATAAGTACCGAATTACAAATTTTGAAAGTTTGCTGTACTTTTAATTTAGATACCTAAATCTTTTCGATTTTTTTCTAGTGTATGTCTGTTCTAAAAACCCCACTCATGTTAAAAAAAATGTTCAAACCACAAGTTATGAAGATAATTTCATTCAATACCAAAATCAAAATGTTTAAAATTCGCTGTATTTCCACTTTCGATTCCTGGGTCTTGGCGATTTTTTTTCAGTGCACTTGTTACAAATAACTAAGTTACTGAAAAGTTACGATATTTGTAACCTTTAGGGTAACTGAAGATTTTGTCAGTAACTTGGAACTTAATTTTAGTTACTTTGAAGTTACTTTGTGTTTTTTTGTATAGCTCCTATTAAAAGAGGTTCATGGGTCAGTTATGGGGTAGAAAATAATCTCTCTTGGATGAGGATTCAGATGTCTTGTTGAAAAACCGTCTTTTTTGTTTAAATTCAAGAGTGATTGATTTCAAATCAATTCTTTCTTGGTTGAAATAATATCAAATATTATATGTTTCGTTGAGAATTCATTTATTTTGGTTGACAATTCATATATTTTGGTAGAAAGTTCAACTGTTTGGTTAAAAATTCATATTTTCGGTTTGAAAATGAAACTGTTTTGTAGGAAATTTGTTTCCCTTCTTGGTTCAAAATTTGGTTTTTTTAGTTCAAAATTTATCTCTTTCGGTGATAAAAATCTCGTCTTTTTTGGTTGAAAATTCAACACTTTTGGCAACAAATCACCGACAACTGTAATTTGGTGATTTTGAATTCTCTTTTGTTAAAGCTCCTTCGGCTTTAACGAACACATTCTCATCACGTATCTCGTGTTTTGCACTCGATTTTGTCCGCAATGCAAACTTTCTACATTATGTTCAACACTATTATATCAAACATACGTATTTTCATTATCTTGTTTTTATAATTGAAACAAAAGTGCATATCCTATACAAAAAAGGTTGTTATTATACATTTTATTGCAACTCGTGTCGTTTTTCCAGAAACTTAATTTTTTTTTATTCTTATTTTTTACGATTGAAAAAAAATCTACTCTCCCTTTCTAAAAATTATAAATCACGCAATCGTAGATCCTCTTTAAGTAAACAACTGTCGCCTATTAATTTTTTTCCATAGCTCGTGTAATTTTTTATTTTCAATGTTATTTTTTACGAATAAAAGAAAAACTAAGCGTCCTATTAGAAAGTGATTAATGACAAAATTTTAGATCTTTTTTGGGTGCACAATTTTTGTCTTCTTATCTTTTTTTGTATCTTGCATAGTTTGACCAAAAAATGGAATTTTTCATTATTTTTTGTGCGATCAAATTTTGAATTTTTGATTTTTCGAAAGAATTGAAAAAGTTGTTATGATAATCTTGTAGTACTCTCAAAAGCAACGTTTTTCTTCTCATGATTTTTTTTCATATCGTACGTTGTTCCGCTTAAAATGTTCATTTTCGTTTTTTTATTTTTTTATTTTGAAAATGCTATAACTCTGATAATTTTATTTTTATCGAAAAATGTCATGAGGATAAATAAAAAAAAAGTTTCCGAGTACTATGAATAGCCGTGCATGGAATTTTTGAATCTTGAAAAAAAATGGTTCCAAAAATGTTCAAACTGCTCTCACGTTTTGAATTTTGATCTGAAATAGCTGGTTAACGAACTTGTTCTGCCTTTTCGGGCCTTAAAAAAGTGTGCCAAAGCACAATCAAATCTGATTATTTTTTGGAAAGTTATCGTGCCTACAGACTACAGACAGACAGACGGACAGACACCTTCTTAAAAATCGTTTTTTCTGACTCAGGGGGTCTCAAAACGTGGAGATTTAATAAAAACCGACTAAGTCAAATTTTACATAAAACCAATACCTTCTCATTATGATGAGAATGTAAAAAACCAAAGTAATGCTGGTGATCCTGCCGAACAATGCGGAAAAACAAAACCAGTTGACAGAAAAAACTGGGGATAACCAATGTTGCAGCTAATCATTATTTCTGGGTAAAGTCGACTAGGATACAGGGTAATGTCGCGCTGGGTAATTGATAAGTGGGTAAAGTATACCCGACTTTACCCTGGAGGAGAGTAACGTGGGCGAAGTGTCACTTGCTGACTTTATGTTTAAAGAAGCGGCTATGAATAATGAATTCTCACATATTCCCGCTTACAAGGCACTACAAAAGGATGATACTTAACATTAATTAGCGAATTAATCGCTGAATTTTCGACTTACCACACTTTATTCGCCAAAATAAATTTGACAGCAGACACAGGGTTTATAAGTCGCCATGGTCCTCCGTTCGCTTTTGCAGTAGGTTGTGACTCTCTGGTGTAACTTCACACGTCAAATCAACGAGATACAAAAATTGAAAAAAATATTTTCCACAATCAACCAAATTCGACAACATTCTCATGAATTCTGTAAACTCCCTTGAATGTTGTAGAATTTTCGAGAACTCAGTGGAATTCTCCTGAATTCTGAAAAATTCTCTTCAATTCAGCAGAATTCTCTAACGTTCGGCAGAATTCTCTTTAGATCAACAGCATTCTCTTGAATAATGTAGAATTCATCCTGAATTTAGTAGAATAATCGTAAAATATGTAAAATTCTCTTAAACTTTGTTTAATTCTCTTAAATTCAGTACAATTCTCCTAGGTTTGGCAGAATTCTCTTGAATTTAGTCAAATTATCCTGTTTTCTTTCGAATTTAGCAGAATATTCTTGAAAAGAGAATTCTGCTGAACTTAAAAGATGCTGCTGATTTCAAGAGAATTTCGCTAATTTAAGAAAATTCTACTGAATTCAACAGAATTTCAATAAATTCAAGACGATTTTGCTGATTTGAAGAGAATTCTGTCAAACCAAAGAGAATTCTACTAAATTGAAAAGGATTTCACACAATTAAAGATAATTCTACTGAATTCAAAAGAATGATACAGAATTCAAGAGAATTTCACTGAATGCAAAAAAATTCTGTTGAAATTTAAATAATTCTACAGATTTACAGAGAATTTTGCTGATTTCACGGAGAAAAATGGATGTTTAAATGTAGATGTTCAAAGGGTAAGATCGTGATGCCTAACATGCAGATATTCATGTCGAGCATCTACTATCTTTTCGAGATGTTAGGCGTAAAAATATTTTTATGTTAAACTGAAACACATTCAGATGTTAAAATTGTCCGAGCGCATGCGCATCGCGCATTGGAATTTTACGACTATATTTCACGGCTATGTTTTCGATATTACAATTATGGAATATTACAATTTTAGAACATTTCAAAGGATCAAAATTAGCTATCCTTAATTAAAATCAGATAACGACTTTTGTCTGTCTACACGACGGAACAATGTTTCGTAAGTTTTAGGTTATATTGACTTGAACACATTTGACAAAATGTTTGTGAATTTAAAATAAAATTTGAGTTTCAGTAATCGAAAATGGATAGAATTGTACATGCTGATTACAGATCATTCGTTCTCAGCTTACTTACCCCGTTTTTATTTTGAAGATTTTCAATTACAAATATTGAATATAACCTCAACTTGACTGAATGTATCATCTGATCGATATTTCATACCCTTTATCTGTTTTGCGTTTATGTATGAAAATTCAAGTTTAATTTTAAATTTACAAATAAGTTATTAATTAATTCCTTAAATGATCAAAAATAAGTAAACTCCTTAATTATTTACAGCCGTTATTTGACATAATCATCATTTAATTTTTTTGGATATTTCAGTTGAACATTTTGGATGTTACAGAGTAACATCACACTTTTTAATATCTACAGATACTAACTTTGAATATCTAGATTGCTGTCCTATAGTTAAACATAAAATATGTTAACCCTGAACATCTAGATGTTACGTTTAAACATCCATTTTTCTCCGTGTTTAAGAAAATTCTGCTGAATTCAAGAGAATTCTTCCGAATTCAGGAGAATTCCACTGAGTTCTCGAAAATTGTACAAAATTTAAGGGAATTTACAGAATTCATGAGAATGTTGTCGAATTTGGTTGCTTGTGGAAAATATTTTTTTCAATTTTTGTATCTCGTTGATTTGAAGTGTGAAGTTACACGAGAGAGTCACAACCTACTGGAAAAGCGAACGGGGGACCATGGCGACTTTTAAAACCTGTGTCTGCTGTCAAATTTATTTTGGCGAATGAAGTATGGTTAGACGAAAATTCGGCGATCAATTCGCTAATTAATGTTAAGTATCATCCTTTTGGAGTGCCTTGTACGCGGAAATATGTGAGAATTCATTATTTATAGTTGCTTCTTTAAACATAAAGTCAGCAAGTGACACTTCGCCCACGTTACTCTCCTCCGGGGTAAAGTTGGGTATACTTTACCCACTTATCAATCACCCAGCGCGACATTACCCTGTATCCTAGCCCACTTTACCCAGAAATAATGATTACCTACAACATTGGTTACCCCCAGTTTTTTCTGTGTTCAGAATCTGATATCATGGGCAGGATATTCCGAGTGACATATCTCTGTTGCTTAATTAGAATTTCATTCTAAATATATATTTTGTTGACTTGCCAAAATACATTGTGTATTTTTTATTTACTTTAAATATTGCCTTATTCGTTTTTAATTAGGTTTTTAGTAATTATTTTCTTAGTTATTTGATTTTCTAATTATAAAATTAAGGAAGTGAAAAAAGTAACTCCTCTGGTAACTTAAAATTAAAAAAAAAAAAATTTGAAAAAAATTTAAAAATTGATCTGGTAACTGTAACTATTTACTCAAAAAAAGTAACTCACCCAACACACTGATCCGCGTAATAATAGTGTAATAATGAGAAACAATTGCGTAATAACGCGTAATAATGCGTAATAATGCTATTATTGCGCGTAATAGTCCGTAATAAGGCATAAAATGCGTAATAAGGCGTGATAGTTATCAATCCGTACAGGTTTTTGACGAGTGGATACCCCCTCGTATAATACGCGGGCTAGCCTGCTTCTATCACCTTCAATGTACACGAGCAACTCGACTCAGTCTTTTTCCACCCTTTTCTGTCTCTATTACCCCTTTTTCTCTCTTTTTAATTTTCTCTCTATCTCTCTCTTAATCATGTTCTGTCTTTCTTTTGCATTTCTCATTATTCCACCACCCGGGAATCAATTTTCAAGGCTCGAGAAGCACGTAACGAGCAGTAAATCTCGTAGTCCATAATGAAGGCACTGTAATTTCTAGCCGCTTCAACTGAGAACTCGATCTGACTTTATAAAAATGTAGACCCACACTGTTTTCATTGATAATACTAGGGAAAAGTCTCGTAATTATCGGGAAAGCCTCTCTCGGCTTTTCCTCTTAAGGGAAGACATACGCCGCACATTTCTCAAATGATAATTATAGTCGCTCGACATTTTTCACTTTGACAAACCACTTATATTAAAACAATCCCTTGGGTGATCGTGACAAAGCAGGTTTTCGTTAATTTCCTTGCCTTTGACAAATTTCTCTTCGAAAAACAAATAATTATAAAAGCTTTTTTGAAATTAAAATTGGAAATTTAGGCTAAAATACGTTAAAAGTGCGTAAATAAAAAATATGTATAAAACTGCTGACTTAAAATTGTCTTTTATTAGAACTTCGCCCTTTATCAAGAATATTTCACTTCCATATTTTTTTGTCAAAAGATCAGTTTTTAGTCTTCATTTACCATTTATTTTTACTATCTATAAATTAATAATTTATAGCCAACACAAGACGTGAGACCTCATATCGAAAGTTCGATCATGGCCAATCCAATAGGTTAAAATACATCCGAATTATTTAGTTCAAATTGGGATATTAAATTCTCATCATATTAGATCAACCTAAGAATTTTTTTTAGAATCATTCAAAATTTAGGATGATTAAAAAATAGTTGGGAAGTTCCTTAAAAACAGGAACTAATTACAGTTACGTCCTGATAATTGTGACCCAGGCGGAAAAGTTATGCATGTTGCGAAATAATACGTATAATTTTGATTTGTTTTAAACAAAAAAATTAAAAAAACAAAAAATGAGTTTGTTTGTCATTCGTTTTATACAAAAAGAAATGAAAATTATACATAATGTTTCCCACTATGTATAACATTTCCGCATGAGAAATGCTTAAATTTGCAGTCACTGATTCGACTATCTTGAAGTTTCTGCAAAGTTACTTTTTTATATACGAAAATATATGTTACATATATAAACAGTTATAGAAATTCCCAACAAATAAATTACCGCTGTCGTTTTTACTGTTATTGACTAATTTGCAATTCAAAATCTATAAAATTAAATAGATTTCAATTCTAAATCTTCAAAACTGAACTATTCCAAGCAAAGCATTTAAAATTTCATCATTTTCTATTATACACATTCAATATAGAAGAGTCATCAATTGCAAATATTCAAAATTGAACAATATAAAATTGGAAATCGTTAAAATTGAAGAATTTCGAATCATAAGTCTTTAAAATTGAATTAATTAAAAGAAAATGTTCAAAATTACATACCTTTCAAATATAAATCTTGAACATTAAATAATTTGCAATTGTATTTTTTGAAAATACAAGAATTTTTTATTGTAACTCATAAAAATGGTATGAAATTGAATTGCGTATCTTTAAAATTGAAGAGTTTTAAATATTGACAATTTACAATCAATAGTTATGCAAGTTTTACAATTGAAAATTCGGTCATTTCTATAATTTAAATTAAAATTTTCTTTTACTTTGGATGATTTAGAATCATCTAAATGTAAGAATTTTTATTCAAACGTCTTTAAAATTGAAGAGTTTTTCATTTTGACAATTTACAATTAAAAACTATGCAAGTTTTACGATTTCAAATTCTGTAATGCTGTTAAATTTGGATGATTTTAAAGATCAAAAGTAAAGTTTTCAATTGAAAATCTTCCAAGAGTTACAACTGAAAACTGTTAAATTTCAAAGATGTATCAATAAAAAATCAAGCTTCTAATTCGAAATCTTGTAAGACTTCGACTTGAAAACTTGACTTTTAATGTTCAAAATCATCCTAATTTAGGAGTTAAAATCGGTGAGCTTTTAATTTTGACAATTTACAATTAAAACTTATGCAAGTTTCAAGTTTTAAAATAAAAAATTCTGTAATTTTGATGATTTACATTTAAAAGTTCATTAATTTAGAAAAATTAGGATTGAAAATTCTTATATTTTGATTTTCAAAGTCATAATTTAAGAATCTTCATTCACACATCTTTAAAATTTATGAATTTTAAACTGAAAATCGTTAAAATTGAAGAATTTTTATTGTCAATCTTAAAAATTGTAGAATTTGGATGATTTAGCATTAAAAACTTGACTTTTGAACTTCAAAATCATCTAGATTTAAAAATTTTTATTTAAATATCTTTAAAATTGAAGGGATTTTAATTTGGAGAATTTACAATCAAAGATTATGCAATTTTAAGTTTTACGATTTAAAATTCTGTAATTTTGATGCTTTAAATTCAAAATCTCGTCAATTTGGAATATTCAGAATTGAAAATTTGACTCTTGATCGTTGAAATCATACAAATTTATAAATTTTTATTCATTAAAAAAAAACAAAAAATTAAATTTTCAATTGCATGTGTTCAATATGGAAGAATTGTCAATTGTAAATCTTCAAAATTGAACTGATAAAAAAAATGTTCCAATGTAAATATCTTTAAAATATAAATCTTGAAAATTGAATAGTTTGCAATTGTATATTTTCAAAATTTGAGAAGTTTCAATTGTAACTCTTCAAAATTCCAGAACATTGAATTGTAAATCTTTTGAAATGAAAGAATTTTCGATTTTGAAAATTTACGATTTGAAATTCTTTAATTTTAATGCTTTAAATTCGAAATTTCTTCAATTTGGAAGATTTAGAATTGGAAACTTGACCTTTGACCTTCAAAATCATCCAAATTTAAGAATTTTTATTTATAGATTCTTATAAAATTGAAGAGTTTTTATTTGTAACTTTACAAAATTCTGGAACTTTAAATTGTAAATCTTTAAAATTGAAGAATTTTAAATTGCAAATAATTCAAATTGAAGAATTTTTAATGTTGAATCTTCAAAATTGTAGAATTTCAAATTTAAAAACTTCAAAATTAAAGATTTCTTAATTTTGACAACTTATAATTCTAAATTATACAAGTTTTAAGATTTAAAATGGACTATTCTGTTATTTTAATGCTTTACATTTTAAATTCCTTGAATTTTGAAGATTTAGAATTGAAAACTTGACTTTCGATTTCCAAAATCATCAAAATTTAATAATTTTTACTTATAAATTGAAGAATTTCAAATTTCAAATAGTTAAAATTTAAGATATTTGTATTTATACATTTTTAAACTTGAAGACATTCAATTGTCAATCTTAAAAATTGAACTATTAAAAAAACAAAAATTACATCATTTTAAATTATATACACATTTAAAATAAAAGGATATTGGATTGCAAATCTTCAGGATAGACCTATTTCAAAAAGACATTCAAAATCTTATGATTTTAAACTATAAAGTGGGTCTATGTCGAAAATGGAGGACATTAGTAAAACTCAGACTGAATTTTTCTCTTAAATATTCAAATGGATTTTGGAATAAAACTAAAAGTTCTATCTAATTCAAGACGAAAAAATGAAATACCTGTATTAGTGTAAATAATATCAGTTATCACACTCTAAAGGTTGACAACTCTTTTTGATAGTCGGTGTCACATCACCTTTATAAAATTGAAATGTTCATAACTTCATAAAAAAAATCCCGCATTAACTTATAATATAGTTATTTGCTTCTAATTATCATTGGTATAAAATCTGGTATTTAAATAAAAGTTATAGATTACTGAAAGCCGATTAAAATTAAAATTTATGATTAAAGTTAAAATCGTATGAAAGTCGATGTAGCTATTTTATTATTTATTTTAATACATTATTACATATATTTTATAGTATTTTAAATTCAAGTATATATTTTAATTGACTAATCAAGCAATTAAAATAAGAAATGTGTAATAAATGCGCGTAGCGCACTATTTTTGCTAGTTAATTATTAAATGAATATTTCCGAATATTTGATATTTAAATCTTCTTCGTCTTTTTATCCAAAATAATTTGAAGATTCGGTATCTCGTGTGCATTGTAGGTTGCTCGGAGTGCCAATGAAGCTAGGACATCGAGTACGTTACACGGAGGGAACAAATTTGCGGTGCCGCGAAGATCCGAAGCCCGATTCGGAGGACAGGTTGGCATTCGGAACATGAATCGTTGAGTAAAATTCTTTTGACAATTTTTTTTCTCAACACTAATATCCAAAATTTGACTATCAAAATTTATCCCAAATAGCATCTAAGATTAGAGTAACCCTGAACATTTTCTGCAAGGTTGCTGCAACTTTGCTGCAAGGTTGATTCCATTTTTGTGCAAAGTTGATTGAATGTTTTTTTATCAATGCCTGTTAAGTTACTGCTGGGGTTTTGCTGCAGGATATTTAGAATTCAGCAACGTTGCCGCAATGAGAAACTTGCCAACCAATGATGCTGAGAGGATGCTATCTGGAAAATCTCATCTGCTCTTTAAAACGACTCCCTTAATTATTTAAAAAATCCTCAATATTCTCTTTCATAAAACTGAAATTTATATTTGGGTCATTCTGAAGATTTTTTTAAATTCCAGTAAAAATTCTGTAGGATCATGTCATGTAGCTGTAGATTTATTTTCTAATAGTAGGTGGGCAAAAACCCCTATAAACGAAATATTAGATTTTTCGAACTTGACGTGCATTTTTTGTTAATTTGAATTTTTCGTCAATTTTGCTCTTCTCTTCAAAGCTGCATGAAAAAGACAATTCACAATTGATTTGAAAGTTTGATAGCTGAATTTATTATTTCCAGATAGAAGTTTTAGGTAACTAAAAAAAATAAGACCATCTTCAATGTTGTCTAGAAATTCACTAAATTTCACCAAAAATAAAATAGGTGCCAATATCGTTCGATTTTCTATAAAGTTATGTGGTATGTCATACAACATAAAAAAAATTGGATGGAGTTTGTTTTTAATTCTTCTTTTTTTTTCATGTAGTCAACACTTTAATATTTGCGCTAATTTTTACGATGAAAAAAAAGTTCCTAATAGTTTTTCTAAATGTTCAAGAAAGGTGTGGAATTTTTTATGATGCACTTTTATGACAGGCTTAAGGATCTTGAAAAATGGCAACTATTTTATGTTCAACATATTTCTCTACAATTATTAGTTTTCTAAAATAATTAATTTCGATTAAAAAAAATTGTTGACTCGGTTTTTTCGTGAAGAAGATTTAAAAAGACACCCCGGCGTGAAAATTACGCAGTGTGAAATATTATATATAATTTGAAATTGTTTTATACATTTGTTGTATAAAAAATGAGAATTATACATAATGTTTTTCTCTGTGTATGAACTATACATATATAATTGTTCCGCCTGGGTAATTCTAGATAATAATAAACAAGAACTTTTTTTAAATGAAATTCGTATGTGTCAATAAATATAATTTTAAAGAATAATGGCAATTTCTGCAATATGCCGAATTTATGAAAAAATGTTATATGTACTATTTAGCCTACAAATATTGACCGATTTAAATATTTAATAAAAAAGCTAATAAAATTCCGAATAGAGGCCAAATTTGGAAACAGGTCTTTATATTTTTTATAAAGAAATAAATATATATAAGGAAAGTGACAGATTTTTCAATTCGGTCTTTTCGGTGTTTTGTCAGTGGTGCAAAGATTTTTGCAATCACCCAAAATCGATAGGGCAATATTACATAAAGATGATTCAATATTAACTAATCAACAAAAAATTTTGTTTGCAAACAAATTATTTGTTCAGAGTTGATTACTTATCAGTTTCATTATTTTCAGATTATTCTGCCTTCTTTTATAAGTAATTGGTTTCCAAATATTGTAGTGATGGAAAAAATTTTTACTCAATGAGTATTATTAATAGTATGGACATATTTCATTAACAAATGCAGGGTTTGGGTGTTTTTTTCAATTCAATACTTTCACTTGGCTAATAGAATACAGTTTGAATACTAGGAATGATTAAACAATTAATTTTATTATTGTTATAAACAAATTTTATAACAAATGAAATTTTTTCAGTGTTGGTATGCATAATGAAATACGTTATGAAAATGTAGGCATATATACGCATTCTATTGATTAAAACTAGCTGTGAATTCGATCTCGAGTGTTTCCACTTTGTTTGTATTTATAATTATATGGTGCTCATTTCACGAGCACTTTGCTTCCCGCTAGCAAATGTATTTGCTTCCTCATAGAGGAAGCATTAGTTATTTTTTTCAATAATAGACAAACCAAAGTCTTCATTTCGATCAATTTAAAAATAGAAATGTAAAAAAAATGCAAAACTTCAAAATAATACAAAATAATTTTTTAACACAAAGACAAATCAGACAAATCAAATTTTGTATTCGAAATGATAATTTTTCGAGCTAGAAAAGGGATGGAAAAAGTTCTGTAGCACCCTATCCCTTTCCCAGCTTTATGATTTCTTTACAAAAATTTTCAGAATTACCCTATTTGAAAACTTAGGATCAAAAAGTCTTTTCTATTCGTGCGTCAACTTTGAATTATGTCAATGAAAAAAGTTTTTCTGTTTGGAGCAGATGACTCAAATATTATAAATGAGCATAACTTACTTAATCTTCAATAAAGTGTATTAATATTATAGATCAATCGATTTTCCTTGAATCAAGGAATATTTTCCGTCCTTGCATTAATTTTGAATTATGTTAGTGAAAAAAGTTTTACTATAAAAAACCGATTTTCAAAATATATAAATCACAATAACGTCCATACTCTTTAATAAAATGTATTAATATTACAGGTCAATCGATTCGTTTCGAACCAAGGAATCTTTCATATTGTTGCATCAACTTTAAATTATGTTGAAGAAAAAAGTGTTACTATAGAAAACCGTATTTTCAAATATTATGCATTACCATAGCTTCCTTACTCTTCAATAAAATGTATTAATATTGAAGGTCAATCGATTCGACTCGAATCAACACATCTTTTCTATTCTTGCATCAACTTTGAATTATGATAATGAAAAAAGTTTCACTGTAAAAAACTGATTTTCAAAATATATAAATTACCATTGCCAACGGCCATACCACGCTGAAAAAACCAGTTCTCTTCAGATCACTGAAGTTAAGCAGCGTTGGGCGCGGTTAGTACTTGTATGGGTGACCATTCGAGAAAACTGAGTGATGTTGGCACATCGTGGGTGTGGTGAGCCCACACTTGTAGTTATTTACTACAAGAAACTATCCACCTAGAAACACTACCCGAATCGGGTAGTGTCACACCTACCCTGAAAGGGAAATGGCTTAATGGTATACTACTACTACTACCATAACTTCCCTACTCTTTAATAGAATGTATTAATATTATAGGTCAATCGATTCGTTTCGAACCAAGGGATCTTTTATATTCTTGCATCAACTTTAAATTATGTTGAAGAAAAAAGTTTCACTATAAAAAAAACGTATTTTCAAATATTCGAAAGAGAAATGGCTTAATGGTATAATGCATTACCATAGCTTGCTTACTCTTCAATAAAATGTATTAATATTAAAGGTCAATCGATTCCACTCGAATCAACGCATCTTTTCTGTTCTTGCATCAAATTTGAATTATGTTAATGAAAAAAGTTTTACTATAAAAAACCGATTTCCAAAATATATAAATCACAATAACTTCCATACTCTTTAATAAAATGTATTAATATTACAGGTCAATCGATTCGTTTCGAACCAAGGAATCTTTCATATTGTTGCATCAACTTTAAATTATGTTGAAGAAAAAAGTGTTACTATAGAAAACCGTATTTTCAAATATTATGCATTACCATAGGTTCCTTACTCTTCAATAAAATGTATTAATATTGAAGGTCAATCGATTCGACTCGAATCAACACATCTTTTCTGTTCTTGCATCAAATTTGAATTATGTTAATGAAAAAAGGTTTACTATAAAAAACCGATTTTCAAAATATATAAATTACCATAACTTCCCTACGCTTAAATAAAATATAATAATATTATAGGTCAATCGATTTGTCTCGAACCAAGGAATCTTTTATATTCTTGCATTAACTTTGAATTATTTCAATGAAAAAAGTTTCACTATAAAGAACAGATTTTTCAAATATTATTAAGTGCTCAGAAAAAATGCAACGAATATTTTTAGAAATCCCCCGGTCAGTTTCAATGTATTATTCGGGAAAATAAGCCCTCCAAATTTCATCAATTTATCTGCGACCGTTTTCAAGTTATCGTGTTCACAAAAAAGCGTTACATCCTCCCATCCAAACATACATATCCACACACACACACATCCACACACATCCGGACAATTGCTTAGAACATTGTATTAGACATTTTCAAATTGGGAAGGTTCAATTAAATGAATTTAAATTTTTTTGAAAATGTTACCATTACAAAGCTTCCTCTATAAGGAAGCAAAATAAATTAAAAAATATTGTTTATTATTGTCTGGCACAAAATAATTGTCTTTTTTCAAGATCTTTAAGCTTGTTATAGAAGTGCATCATGAAAAATCAACTCCTTTCTTGATCAATTAGAAAAACTAAAAGAAATTTTTTTTTCGTAAAAACTATTGTCACTCCTACTGGTTTTAACTATTTAATTGAAAATTCGTTGTTTTTTTTGTTGGAAATTAATTTTTGTAACCAAAGATTTAATAATTCTATTTTCAAAATATATAAAAAATTTATCTTTTTTGGCGGAAAATTCCATTATTTGGTTAAAAATTGATGTATTTTGTCAAAAATTAATCCTTTTTGGTAGAAACTTAATCTTTTTGATTGAAAATTAATCTTTATGCTTTAAATTTCAACAGATTGGTTGAAATTCTTTCTCTCTATTAAGTAAAAAACCATTTTTCTTAAAAATTCGTCTCTTTTGGTTAAATGTAACGTTGGTTGAAATCTCAACTATTACATTTTTCGTGAAGAGCTCATCTTTTTTGGTTAACAAATTCATCTGCTTGGTTGAAAGTTAAACTTTTTCTTAAAAATTAATTTTTTGGTTGAAAATTCATTTTTTTTTTGGGTTGAAAATTAATTTTTTCAACTGAAAAATAACCTATTTAATTGTTGGTAAAAATTTATCGTTTTCAGTTGACAATCCATCTTTTTATATTAAGATTCCACTATTTTTGTAGAAAATTCAACTTTTTTGATTAAACTATTTTGTCCAAAATTCGTCTTTTTTGGTTGAATACAACTGTTTTTGATGTAGATTGAAACATTTTTTATTTGATATATGAAATATTAAGTTTTCGTTGAGAATTCTTTTTTTTTTAATTCAGCGGTTTTTTATTTAAAATTAAAATCTTGTTTGGTTAAAGTATCAACTATTACATTTTTTGTTGATAATTCATCTTTTTGATTCAAAATTCAATTACTTGGTTGACAAATTAACTGCTTTGTTGAAAATGCACTTTTTTGTTAATGATTCATCATTTTAGTTAAAAATTCATCTCTATGGTTGAAAATTTAACAATTTGGTGGAAATCCGTCTTTTTTGTAGAAAATTAATCTTCTGGTTTGAAAGTTCATCTTTTTCGTTGAAAATTAAACAATTTCAGTTAAAGATTCATAATTTTTGTTGAAAATTCATCTTTATGGTTTAAAATTCAACTACTGCAGTTGAAGATTCATAATTTTAGTTGAAAATTCATCTTTGTGGTTGAAAATGTAACTTTTTTATTGAAAATTTGTTTTTATTTTTTTGATGAGAATTGATCATAATAACTGAAAATTTATATATTCCATTTTTTGTTGAAAGTTTATCTTCCTTAGTTTAAAATTGTACTATTCGGTTGAAAGTTCATTTATTTTGTTGAATATTCGTCTTTTTTGTAAAAAATTAATCTTTTTGGTTGGAAATTCAACAGCATATAATTCCTATCTTCGTGAAAAATCTCCTTATTTCCCCTGCTTTTATATAATTTGTGGTCACCTGGAAAATGTATTTGATTACAAATATTAATATGTTAAATATGGACTGAATTTTAAGTATAAGATTAAATAAACACTTTGTTTCAAATATTATGAAAATTCATGGACTTGAGGAACAAATAAACTATTTTGACATATTTCGATATTTATGAGGACTGAAAATAACATTAATTATAATAATCTCGCGAAATTGTATACATATTCCGTGTCGATTTTTAACTAAAAATGCGAAATACAATGAAAAGTAATATCTGAAAAAATCGCGAGATACCTGGAAAAACCTGGAATTGTCAGGGATTTTTTCCCAGGATTTGAGTAGACGTCCTGAATTAGGAAAAAAATTGAAAACTAAATCGTTGACATGGTCGCGCGGCCAATGTTAACCTTTAAGTATGGACGTGATTTCATTTTTGAGGTCTCATAGATCGCTGTATATACTTACATATAATTAAGTAAGTAAAAAAGTTTTTGTTATCTAATATACAACTATATGACGGGACATTGAAATAAGTAATAAATTAATAAATTTTATCAACTCTCATTATTAATAATCTTTCACACCAGTGGGGGGAGGGATCCAGAAATTACAAGCACGGTGCGGTCTGGAAGACCGCACGTCCAAACGTCTATACTAATTTGTCACTTTTTGCTCAAATGAAAGATAATCGAGACGTAAAATTTTTCTGGGACAGTCGCGTTCCGTACTCTGAGATACCTGCATCAAGCTCAAGTTTGTTTGTGTGTAATATCTTGCGTTTTAAATACCTTGAAACAAATTGTAACAGGAATATAAAATTACAACACTACCGTGGACGTGTGGTCTAAAAAGCTTTCAATATTGATATTACTCACCAATTACACGCTGGACCACACGTTGTCCACCTACCTCGGTGAAAGCACAAGTACAACTAAAGCTACTAATAAGGGCAGCTTTGAGGAAGGCCAAGGGAGAGATATCCGCAAATCAGAACTATGGTGCGGTCTGTGGGACCGCACGACCACACTTGAAGGTCAAACAAAAATTCTGGAATGACCCATTTGTATAATAAAATGAAATAAAAGTCTAAGGTTTCGAAAAGGGAGAGGATGTAATAATATTAATAATCTCTCTTTTGCTTGGAGGTAATTAAGTATTTTACTGTAATGGCTGATTTGTTAATTAGTATAATTATTATTATACCTTTTATACTGAACATGCAAAATTTCGCATATAATTAATTAGCGACTTCGCACACAATCTCTGAGCTTATTTCAAAGGTTAATTAAGAAGTTGTTGATTGATAGTAGGTGATGTCTTGAGAAACCTGACTACGATACGTCTTTTGCCATAATTTATGTTTGTTCTAAGTATCTTCCAGTTTTCAAGCGCCGGAAATTTATCCAATATTCATGTTACTAAGTTTACTAGGGTGGTCCAAAATTATTTTTCTCAAATGTGCATGCATATCGCCCCTTTTTTTCAAATTCACGAAGAAATAAATGCGTTTTTTTTGTTTACAAAAAATTGATATTTACAAGTTCCACAAGCCCCATGAAGTTGAACACGTATTTCCCATAAGAAATAAATAAGTTTTCGTGAATTTTATTCAGAATCGTCAATATCGGGTGAATCGGGTTGGAACCCAACGTTTCTCTGTACAATTAGCCACAGAATACGAATCAAAAATTTCTTTTTAAAAGTCACCCCCATAAATCTGTTTAATTCTGTGCCAAAAAAAACCATTAGTGAAAAATTGGCTTTTGCGAGTTTTTGGCGCTAATTATGATTGTTTTGCGGTTTTTTGAATACAAATTGTTTCTATTACATACATAATTACTTTGTATTGATAATTATATTTTTAAACAATTTATTGTTGTTTATAGCAAATTTCCCTTACAATAGTTTTTTCTGAATTTTTCAACTTTTCATTCAGAGCAAGGCAATAATAAATTAAATTTAACAGAAATATTTGTCTAAACCTTTTATTATTTTTTATAACAATACTCTCTTAGCATAATGATAGAAAGATGCATTTGTTTCTAAAATTGTCGACTTTTTTCTACTTTTCAATCAGAGTGAGATACTAATTAATCCAAGTTAACAAAAATAATTGTTTAAACCATTTATTATTATTTTTAAGAATATATCCTTTGAATAATGCCAGAAAGTTGCGGGGTTTTTCTGAAATATTCAACTTTTTGTCCATTTTTCACTTAGAGCGAGGTAATAATTAATGCAATTTAATAAAGCTAATAGTTTAAACAAATTATTATCGTTTATAACTATATTCTCCGATAATAATGCTAGATAGTGGCGGTTTTTCTCAAATTTTCAACTTTTCATCAACTATTCACTCAGAGCGAGATAATAATTAATGCATTTTAACAAAAATAATTGTTCAAGCAAATTATTATTGTTGTATTGTATCTTCTCTTATAGTAATGCTCGATAAATGCAGGTTTTTCTACAAAATTTAATTTTTTGTCAATTGTTTACCTAGTAAATAATAATGAACACAAGTTAAGCCTGATGGTTTAAACAATTTTATTTTATAACTATCTTCTCTTAGAACAATGCTAGAAAGTTTCGAGTTTTTCTGAAATTTTCAGCTATCTTTCACTTTTTAGTTAGTAACAAATAATAAATAATAATATTAATATTAATTTAAACAAAAAGGCTTTAGTAACTACTTCAAGGAAAGTTTATATTTAATATGATCCATATATAAAATTTGCAGAATATTTAAAGCAGTATTTTATTTCTGAAACACATATTCACAATAAAGAAAGAAATTAAGAAAAAATGATTCTCTCTAATATTTATTTTTTCATAACTAAAAAGCCAAAGCAAAGTGAAAAATTTCAGAAAAAATCGCAACTTTCTAGCAATTGTCTAAGAGAAGATATTTATAAACAATAATAAATTGTTTAAACAATTAAGTGTTTATTTTACATTAATTATTACCTGGCCAAGTAAAAAGTGGATAAAAAGTTAAAAATATTAGAAACACCTGCAACTATCTAGCATTAGTATAGGAGAAGATAGTTATAAATAATAATAATTTGTTTCAACAATTACTTTTTCTCAATCGCTCTAATTATCACCACCCTTTGAGTGAAAAGTGGACAAAAAGTTAAAAATTTAAGAGAAACCGAAACTTTCTAACATTATCAAAAGAGAATATTATTAAAAATAATAATAATCTGTTTGAACAATCAGGTTTGTTAAATTCAATTGATTATTACCTCACACTAATTGAAAAGTGGATAAAAGTGAAAAATTATAGAAAAAACGCAACTTTCTAGCATTGTTCTGAAAGAATATTTTTATAAATAAAAACATATTGTTTAAACAATTATTTCTGTCAAATTTAATTGATTATTGTATTGTTCTAACTGAAAAGTTGAAAATAAGTTTGAAAATTCGGAAAAAACCACGACTTTCTAGCTCTGTTTTAAGAGAAAATTACTAAAAACAATAAAATATTATTTAAACAATTTATGTAAACATCTAATTGGCAGAAGAAAGTAGTATTTTATTTATAAGAAACATTTTGTATTTAAAAAACCGCAATTTTCTAACATCATCCAAAGAGAATATTATGAAAAATAATAATAATTTGTTTAAACAATTATTTTTGTTAACTTGAATCAATTATCACCTTACTATAATTGAAAATTGGACGAAAAGTGAACATTTTTAGAAAAAACTGCAACGCTCTAGCATTATTCTAAGAGAATATTATTATAAATAATAATGAATAGTTAAAAAAATTTATGTTAACATTTTATTATCAGTAGGAAGTAGTATAGTATGCACTAGAAAAAATTGGTATAAAAAAAGCGCAAAAAAATCATAATTAGCGCCAAAAACTCGCAAAATCCAATTTTTCACCTATGGTATTTTTTCGGGACTCTATAAAACAGACTTATGGGGGTGATATTTAAAAAGCAATTTTCAATTCGTATTTAATCGCTCATTGTGAAGATAAATGTGGAGTTTCAACTCGATTCCCTAATATTGACGATTCTGAATAAAATTTAAAAAAAAACGACTTTTTTTCTTATGGGAAATACGTGTTAAACTTCATGGGGCTTGCGAAAACTCTAAATATAATTTTTTTTTAATTTTGTGGATTCGAAAAAATTTGAGGGCGATATGCATGAAAAGTCAACAACAAAATTTGGACTACCCTAATTCATAAAGTAAGCGAAATCTCCCACAGTGGATTATATAAACTACAGTGGATAATAATTAATTTAAAATACTGATGTATGTAAAAAATTAATTCAATTTGAATTATTGTCAAGACAGATTTTAGGTGTCAATAAATTAAATTTAAAATTAATTATTTTGCGTATATTTGCGCTGTTAAATAATGATTATCCACTGCAGGTTGCATTATCCACTGTAGAGAGGTTTCCCTTATTGGAAAAAGGTCCTCTATAATGCAATTTGCCTGAAAATGTATTTTAAATACGTACCATTTTCCTTCAGGAAGAACAATTTTAAGAAGATTCAATACTTCCTTGTTTTTTTGAAAATACTAAACACTTCAAGGTTTCGCCTATTCACTCAAGACAAATATTTAATGTTGAGTCGTAAGAATGTATAATTAAAATTTGAAAAATGAGAAAAAAGCAGTGGAAAAATGTTTCAATGAAATATTTAGGAGATAGTCCTAATTGTAAGTTAATTTAATTAGGAGTGTAGGAAAGTATAAATTTAATTAGTGTTTTCATTCATTCAATTCTAATCCAAATTTAATTATATCTTTATATAACTATACCTTTACTTTGATTATGTCCTTAATTTAATTAGAATTTAGGAACATTTTTTTGTGTGATTAAGTTAGCTGATAATGGATGTTTAAATATTTAGACAGTTTTGTTTGAAATTAAATTCAAGATCAATAAAAATTTAAACTTTCCTTTAATGTCTAAATTATAGATTTAAAAAAAGACTAAGAATCCGATGATCTACAGAGACATCTAGTACGACTTTTTGGTATATAGCAATTTTTTTGAAATATTTGTATAAATGTACATTTTTTCAAAAATAACTATCTCTGCTTTCTGACCCTTACGAACGTGACAAGGTATCGTTTTTTGCTTATTTTTTAATAATAGGATCAATGGACATAGACAATTTAATCGTTTATTACTTCATATATGCAAAATTTAAAAAGAAAGTTTTTTGGTTCATAACAATTTTCTTACCTTACCGTTAATGTACGTCTTGGTTATCGTTTTCAAATAAAATGTTTGCGATAAGAAAATTGGTATCATTAATTTTCTTCTAGCATTATAATTTGAAGCGTAATATATTATTATATTAGTAGCAGTTTTCTTATCTCGACCATTTCGTAGGAAAACGTTAACCAAACTATTCTGTTTTTCGTTACAAGAAAACAAGAATTTTCGGAAATTTTTTACAAGTAAAGAAACAAAAATCGAAAATATTGCTCAGTTCAAAAAAAAAATTATGTATTTCGAAAATGGTGCAAAATATCGAAAAGTAGTATTGGAACATTTTATAGTATAGTGTTTAAAGGGGAACAATTTTTTCGCAAACTTTTTTTGTATCTCGCGTTTTTTCAAAAAATAAAATATAAATTTCTGATTTTCATAAAAATCTGCGTCATTTCGTCAATTTATAACTGTTTAAAATTTTTTTTAGCGGTTACCGAAAAAGTGTGAATAATTCGTGAAGTACCTCATAAGAAACAGAAAAGAAAATTTAAAAAGGTATCTTAATTAGCTGAAAAACGTAGCACTAAAAAAGTTGGCCTCATTTACAAAATAAAAAAAAGTATGTAAAAATTTTTGGCCGATTCTAGCTAGGAATCAGTTAGTTTTTACTGATTAATTAATAAAACCTACTGATTTACAGCTGGTTATCCCATTGGGATCCCAGATAAAGTTCCGCAAAAACTCTTCTTAAATATTTTCAAAAGTCCAAAGGTAAAAAGTACCAGAAAAGTCTGAATTAATTTTTTTTAATTTCATAAGCCCTATAAATAATTTTTGGGACGAAAGTACTAGAAAAGTTCCATTTTATTTTTATCAAAAACTTTTACAAGTTCTAATGGGACTTATGTTCCAAAAAGATCCTGCTAAAATAGGACTTGTAAAAATTTCCACAACAAAAAATGAAATGGGACTTTTCCGGTACTTTCGCCCTTGCAAAAGTCCTGGTGAAAAGGGACATATTTTGAACTTCATTGGTACTGTCAGTCCTATTTAAGCAGCACTTTTTTGGGACATAAATCCCATCAGAACTTGTAAAAATTAACAAAATTAAATAAAATTGAATTTTTCTGTTACTTTTGTCCTGAAAAATTCCTGGTGCAACATGGCATACTTTGAACTTTTTTGGTGATTTAGTCCTATTACAGGAGGACCGTTTCAGGACACAATTCTCATTTTGTAACAAAAATAAAATTGACCTTTTGCGGTACTTTGGTCCTAAAAAAATCCTACTAAAAATGGACGTACTTTGAACTTTTTTGGTACTTCAGTTCTAATTCAGCTGAACCTATTTGAAACGCAAAACTTATGAGAACTTCTTAAAATTCTGAATAAAAGTAAAATTAAATTTTCTAGTAGTTGTGACACAAAAATGAGTTAGACCAATTCCATTTCAATTCAGGCAGAGATGTCCAGCTTAGGGTGTCAGAATGATTTAGCATTTGGATATATATACTTATTTCACAGTTTGAAAAAAAATGTTGGATTGGTTACAAACTTACAATCATTCGAAGATTACCTGCGAATTCTTAAAAACTGACTGATCATTTTTTTCAAAATGCAGTATTTTTCGAGTGCGCGTAGGTATTCATGATTTTCATATTTATTCGACGTGGAAATTCTTGCTCTTTAAATTGATCCGGAAAAAATTAAAAATTTGTAAAATTACGAAATGGTGACTGTTTTTATAAAATAATTGAAAGTAGATTTTCTCAAAAACTCCACTTTTTAATATTGTTTTTTAGAAATAGCTAGTAACATCTACTATATACATCTATTAAAAGTTTCTGTCAATTTATGATAAGTCACAGGTAATCTTTGAATGATTGTAAGAAACAAAGAAAAATTCAATAAACTGTGTAAAAGGGTTCATTTATTTTCACCATAGAATGATCAGAGTGTCTAATCGCCGGGAAAACCTGGAATTGTCAAGAGATTTTTTTTGTAAGTCGATGAATTTTCTCGAGAGCGTGCTTAATTTTTTTAAATTGTAATATAAAATTAAATAGCAATGATTCTTCATTTGTAAAAGCAGCTTTATATCACTGGATTTAACAATTTTGTTGAAAATTAGTTTGTTTTCTTTGGTTGGCAATTAATTTTTTTAACTGAAAATTTCAGTATTCTATTTTTTGTTGAAAATTGATATTGTTACTTGAAAATTCGTCCTTTTTGGTAAAATATTAACCTCCTTGGTTGAAATTCATGTTTTTGCTTGAAAATTCTACATTTTTGGTTAAAATTTTGTATCTTTGTTGACCGAAATATCTTTATTAGTTGAAAATTAAACTATTTTTTTGAAAATTCGTTTTTTTATTGAAAATTAATTTTTGTACTAAAAATTTAATTATTCCAATTGAAAATTTAAATGATTTGGTGGAAATTCGTCTTTTCTTTGGTTGAAAAATAATTTGTTCACTGAAAGCTTAACTATTCCAGTTGAATATTCCATAATTTTTGTTGAGAATTTATCTCTTTGGTTCAACGTTAATTTTGTTACCTGAAAATTTAACTTTTTCATTTTTGGTTGAAAATTTAGCTTAATTAGCTGGAAATTTGTCTTTGTTTGAAGAAATTAATCTTCTCGGCCTAAAATTTATCTTTTTCGGTTGAAAATTTAACTATTCCAGTTAAATATTCATCATTTGAGTTGAAAATGTATCACTTTGGTTAAAAATTCTTTTTTTTTTGTTGAAAATTAATTTTTCTGACTGAAAATGTAATTATTCCATTTTCTCTTGAAATTTGATCATTTATGGTTCAAAATTCAATTATTTGATTGAAAATTGATATTTTCAATTGACAATTGAACTATTTTGTTGAAAATTCATATATTTTGTTGAAAAATCGTCTTTTGGCTAGAAAATTAATCTTCTCGTTTCAAAATTCATCTTTTGGGTTAAAATTTATCTTTGTCAGGCCAAATCCATGTATTTTGTTGAATAATCGTATTTTTTGGTAAAAAATGCATATCTATTGAAAACTCAATTATTTGGCTAAAAATTCATCTGCCTTTTTGAAAATGTGTTATTTTTACTTGAAAGGTTAGGAATATGAAGCGTTTTAAATTGATCTTAATATAGTATCCACATTCATTTTACTTGCATATGCACTAAATTTCAAGTATATGAAGATACAATAAAAATTTCTTTTAATTATTATTCAAATTCATGGACTTTAGTAACAAGTTAACTCGCAAGTTAAAGAAATAATATATTATGTTTTTAGTATTTATTCATTTAATTGAAGGATCACGATAATACTTTTACGAATAACATGTAATATAATTTGTCAATGCTTTATAAATTAAATATATACATTGAATTCCTAGAATGTTTTACCATTAAGAAATTACTTATCCTTTAATAAAGCTACTTTCACAAAATTAAAAAATGGTTATGATTGAAAACAAATTATTTATAATAACCTATGTCCATACTATGACAAATTATACCTGGAAAAATCTTGAGGTACATGGATAAAACCTGAAATTGAGGGTCTGGATTGAGAAACTCGCCCAGCGCTTGAGATCGGGTAAAAGGATTGTCCAAACGTCTCGGTGGACGGAAATTTTCAGAGTCAAAAAATTAATTTTTTTTTTAAATGTAGGCTTGTAGATAATGACGAGACGGAACTTTTTTCTTTTTCCTGTTTTTTGATCGGATAATTATTTTTAATAATAAGCCTAATAAACTGCAAAAAATGTGTCCCCAAACTCAATTAGTTTTTAAGAAATAAATCGTCGTTAGTTGGGCAAATATTATTGAAACTGTTTCAAACTTGATATACGAACGAAATATACCCTAGCGATGCTTACAAAACCAAGAAAAAGTTGAAAGTCGCCTATTATTTATTAATATTTAATTGCAAATTGAGACAGATCGGTAACCCCGTTTTTTCAGTTTCGCCGACAAAAAGTATAGAGGGAACTTCATAGTTGATACAACTTCCAGTGAGACATTTGTTCCTTACTATTAAAGGAAGACTTGTGGAAATTTTCAGATCGATTAATTGAAAATTGGCGGAAATATGCATTTTACAATAAAGCATGAGGCGCCGCCAACGATAGCTCCGTGAGTACTGAGCACCATCAGGCAGCGGGCTACCCGTCTGGCTTTCCCGAAATCAATTTTCAATGATTTTTTAATGGTTTTCTGTTTAAACGACCCCCTTCACCCCTCACGAAATATCGAAATGACAAACTTTGTTTCGCATGTATAATTATTTCAGTTATATTCATATTAGGAAGCAACATTTTAAGTGTCTTGCGTACGTGAATGTATACTGAATATTACTGAAACGAACTGAAAGCAGTTCGTTATAACAAAATGCTTGTTTGTAAACAAAGCAGAACAAATGCCTGTCACATAGGGAAGAATAAAAAATTAACTAGTTCCAATTTTGTTGGACCAGAGAAAAAGAACGAGGAACGAAAAAAATTGGAAAGCAAATGAAAAGAAATAAGCCAAAAATGAGGTAAGTTATTATGAAACTTTATTTACAATTAAGCAAAAATTGATGAGACCGAATCGATTTCAAATCAGGCAGGTTCTACACTTGAAGTCGCAGAATCTCTTGGGGACAAAATATGTTGTTTTTAGAGGAAATTAGGCGATACGTATTTTTGCGATTTGTGAAAAAGAAAATGTTTATCAAATTATGCGTATTTGAATTTGTTGCTTTGTTAAAAGACAACCCAATTTTTTCTTTGAACTCATGTAAATTTGGCCAGAAAAATTAGAAAATGTTCAAAATCAACAAAATGGCGGCAGTATTTCTGAAAATATTAATAGTCGAAAAAGTTGTACAAAAATTTTTTTTACTCATTTATGATATCTTGCACCATTTCCGAGAAAAATAAAAAATTCAATTTTCATAAAGAAACAAATTCCCCTGGCCACAAAAATGGTTTAGCCCGCATAAAATTAAAATAATTTTTTATATACACAAAAATTGTAAAAAATATTTTCAAAAATTAAAAAGGTGGGGTTTGTCCCCTTTCAGAGAAATTTCCCATATGTTTCTAGTCCTTCAACTTGTTTTTTCAAATCTTATGTATAAATAAACAATTGAAATTCGAAAATGTCTTTATTCATTTTTTCTATCATTCTGTGAACTCTGTGAATATAAATGTGCATAGAGAGATTCAAATATTTTTTTGTTTTATGTGGGCCAAACCATTTTTGTGGTCAAAAGAATTTTTTTGTTTATGAAAATTGAATTCTTTTTTTCTCTAAAAAAAAAAAATATTTTGTCCTCGAGAGATTCTGCGACTTCAAATGTAGGACCTTCCTGATTTGAAATGGATTCGGTATAATCAATTTTTATTCAATTATAAACAAAGTTTCATAATAACTTACCTCATTTTTGGCTAAGTTCTTTTCGTTTGCTTCCAATTTTTTTCGTTTCTCGTTCTTTTTCTACCACCTTGTAAAAACTTTTCCTTACACATTTTTGCTATTTGAAAACTGAATTGAATTGAAAACTATTTTCAAATATTAAATTTTTAAATTAGAAATAAAATTTTACGCGAAATGTTTCTGTCTACAATTTCTGAAAGTTTGTAGAGATGTGCACTCTTGTCCAACAAAGTTGTCTGCTTTGTTTACAAACAAGCATTTCGTTATAACGAACTGCTTTCAGTTCGTTTCAGTAACATTCAGTTACATTCACGTACGTACGTACGTAAGCATTAAAAAATCATTGAAAATTGAGTTCTGGAAAGCCAGACGGCTAGCCCGCTGCCTGATGGTGCTCAGTACTCACGGATCTATCGTTGGCGGCGCCTCATTCTTTATTGTAAAATGCATATTTCCGCCAATTTTCAATTAATCGATCTGAAAATTTCCACAAATTTTCCTTTAATAGTAAAGAACAAATGTCTCACTGGAAATTGTATCAACTCTGAAGTTCCCTCGATACTTTTTGTCGGCGAAACTGAAAAAACGGGGTTACCGATCTGTCTCAATTTGCAATTAAATATTAATAAACAATAGGTGATTTTCAACTTTTTCTTTGGTTTGTAAGCATCGCTAGGGTATATTTCGTTCGTATATCAAGTTTGAAACAGTTACAATAATATTTGCCCAACTTACGACGATTTATTTCTTAAAAACTAATTGAATTTGGGGACACACTTTTTTCAGTTTATTAGGCTTATTATTGAAAATAATTATCCGATCAAAAAACAGAAAATAGAAAAAAGTTCCATCTCGTCATTATCTACAAGCCTATATTAAAAAAAATTAATTTGTTGACTTTAAAAATTTCCGTCCACCCAGACGTTTGGACAATCCTTTTACCCGATCTCAAGCGCTGGGCGAGTTTCAGGGAATTTTGTTCTAGGATTTTAGTAGACACACTGATGATATATCCATATACCAAGTCATTCTGACAACATGACCCAGACTTTTCTTGAAATTTTGCCTGATTTGAAATGGAATTGGTCTCTAGTAGTTGGAAAAATAAAAAATCAACTAAGCGGGACTGTTCCGGTACTTTTGTCCTGAAAAAGTAATGCTCAAAATGGATGTATTTTGAAATCGCTCTTGTTAGGTTTATTAGGGCTCTATTACAAATCTATTGGGTTGGCTATTATATGGACGTGATCTCTATTAGGGACTCTATTAACGATCGTGCCTCCAAATTGAGCTAGAGATGAATTTAACCATACACTACTTGGTATCTGGTATTATCCCATCAATTTTCCTCCTGCCAAACTATTAACGGGTCAGGCGTGGAGTCGTAAATAAGGACCTTTCCTAATAACTCGAGATCTGCTCGAGTTCTACGTTACGTGATGTAAATAAATTTATCCTTATTGATAGAAGTAATTATTATTGATGGAAATACTTCAAATAATTATTTTTGATGGAAATTTTAAGCTCTTTACTAGATACCTTCAGTCTGTTCTCTTTAATCTCCACAGAAAAAAAGTCTTACTCACTGGAAAAAAATTATAAAACATATTTTTTTTTAAAGATCAAAATGAAATCTACTTTTTCATGAATAATTTCATGCATCGAAATCAAAGCATGAAAAAGATACATAGATTTCCGAACCACCTTCTCTTCGGCTCATTAGACTATTAGAGACAAATACATAGCAACGGAAAAAAGAGGGAGAAAAAGGAAAAAGTCAACTAAAACCAACCTTTCACTTTTTCCTTATCCTTTCTCCATATTACACCATATTTACACCACTAGGGCCCGTGCAGAAATTTCAGAGTGGCCCTGGTCGGGGCCAGATCTGGCAAAATCTGGCCCCAATCGGGTATCCCAGTTAGGGCCAGACTCGAAATGAAACGCCTAATCCGATCAGGGCCTGACTGGGGTATCCATAAGGAAGGCCCGATCTGGCCCTGAACAGGCCCCTTCTATTTTTTATTTATAAGAATATTATTAAATTATAATTTATTTCATAAAGAAGTAAAAAATTAAGGATATTAAACATTATATAAATATTTTGAAAAATATTCTGAAACTTGTCGTTAGATTCATGTATTTTGTTGAAAATTAATCTTTTTTGATAGAACATTAATCTTATTGGTCGAAAATTTATCCTTTTTGGTTAAAAATGTAAGAATTTTCTTAAAAATTAGTATTTTTGCTCAAAGTTAATTTTTTATCAGAGTTTTTATCTGAAAATTTAACTATTCTATTTTCAGTTTATGAGATAAAAATTCGATTATTTGGTAGGAAATTCAAGAATTTGATTGAAAAGCCGTCTTTTTGGGTAGAAAATTAATCTTGTTTGTTGAAAATTTAACTTATTGGTTGAAAATTCAACGATTTGGTAGAAAATTCATATTTTTTGTTAAGAAGTCGTCTTTCTGGGTAGAAAATTATTCTTGTTTGTTGAAAGTTCAACTTTTTGGTTGATAATTCAACTATCTTGATAAAAATTTATATATTTTGTTGAAAAGTCATGTCCTTGTGGGTATACAATTATTCTTGTTTGTTGAAAGTTAAACTTTTTGGTTGATAATACAACTAGCTTGTTAGAAATTTATATTTTATATTGAAAATCAGCTTTTCTGTTAAAAATTTATTTATTTATTTTAATGTCACTGTTTTCTATAATATTAGACTTTTCAGTTTAAAAACTTTACTCTTTTGTTGAAAAATCAGCTTTCATTGTAGAAAATTTAGCTTTTTTGGATGTAAATAAACTTTTTTGATCAAGAATCAACTGCTTTCTACAAAATTTGCTTTTCTTCTTGAAAATTCTAATATTTGATTGAACTTTAATTTTTTTGGTTTGAAAATTCGACAATTTGATTGAAAAGTTTTTGGCACGTGGAGCAACGTATGAAAAAGTGAGGTTATGATGCCAAAAAGTTGTCGACGCTTTCTCGAAGTTCACTGTCGGAAATCTTATAGAGCTGGATAATTTCTAGTTTGATATGAACACCTCACCCCGGTCTAAAAACTTTGCGTAAATGATTAACGAGGTGAATTGAGAATTATTTAAAGCGATTTATCCACATGACTTTACCGGTTTATCTGTTTACTGTTCGTCACTTTTACAAAGTTGCCAAATGTCACTCGTTGCCAAATAATTGAACGGAAGACTAATCGAATACATTCGAGATTAGCGCGGAAAATTCAGATCTAAATAATTATAAACTCTAAACAGATTTGAAAAAAACCTACAAAAATTAATAGTAACTTGATAATTGTATATTTACTAACTAGTTTAATGCGTCCGTAAACATACATTTTCAGACATTTTGTTCAAATGAATTTAAGCTTTTTTTAGTTTTTTCTCGTTTCTTATATTCTTTGCATATGAGAGATTAAATTTAACTGATTAACTTTAGGTTAGTCACTGAAATGAAAATTAGTTGAATATTCACTAATTAAGACAGGGAGTAATTTTAAATTTAATTAATTATAATTTTTAAACTAACTATAAATCAACAGAGGGAACAGAGGGGCCCAATGTGGCCCCGACCAGGACCACAGCAGTAGCCATGATCAGGGCCGCATTGGGCTAACCCGATCGGGGCCACGTCGGGAATCAGGGTCAAATTGGGCAATTTTTCCACGGGGGAGACCAATTTCGAGATTAATTTAGATCTCCTCAACAGGAATTATTTATAGGAAAACTACAAGATTCGATTGATAGAATCTTATGCTAATTAAAACTCACATCATACCTGCAAATAAAACAATGGATAGGGGAGTGTCGTATAGGTTGGGACACTGTATAGGTTGGGAGAGCGCGTTTTCTGCATTTCTTTGCACTGGTGCCACCTGTTATTACTGTCACAGTGTCACATATCAGTATCAATAGTAGCTCACTTTCTATGTTAACTTGAGGAGATGGTTCATGCTTGTTGCAGCTGTATCAAACAGTGTGTTTACAAGGAGTAGAAAAATTATGGCATTGACATTATGCAGCCCCCATTGGCTGAATATTTTTCATCGAAATTGCAAGGTAAACGAGTTCAATGTGTTATGAATTAAATGAATTGTCATGTCTGCAGAGGATTTTGCATATAGTGCAGATAATTTTTTTCACCCAACAATGCAAAAATGCCGTTGAATGTATAGGTTTGGACACGGGTACCGTTCAGGTTGGGACACATTTTTTGACACCTATACGCTTTTCTTTACTGAAAATCATTTTTGGAGTCACTTTTGCTTGTTAATAGTCAAAATAATCGGGGGATCACTGATTTTCAGGGTTTGGTTAAAGCCATCAAAGATGAGATTTGTCATTGCTCATTTTTTTGTAAAAATCCAATCGAACAAATAAATATTTACTAATTGGTTCACTGTGGCGTTTCAAAATTATTTTTTACATTTATTTTTCATGTTTTAAGAGGTATTTATGACCTACACTGAAAAAAATATTTTTTTGCAGATTGGAAGACATTCAGAAATCGGCTGTAAAATTCTTTTGGATTGTAATTATATATGTTTTGTTCACAAAAAGAAAGGTATTTAATATACCTTCAAAACAGTGTAATGAAAGCCCGAAAATATTATCATGGAAAAAAGTTATGGGCCAAAAACAAAATCCGTCCCAACCTTTACTACATTCCCCTTTTTTTTAAAGTTACTTTTAATGAGCCAAAAATAAGGTAGTTTAGAAGTCAAATTTTAAATTGTGAATCTTTCCTATGCTCTGATTTCGTTGCATAATATTATTCATAAGAAAGTAGATTACATTTCGATCTTAACTTTTTTTTTAAGTAGAGACACTAAACTCCTGATTCGTTCAAATCTGCAGGGTTTGCTCATGAATATTTTAAGTGTTTTTCAATTCAGGCCAAATAATTTCTACCTCAATTTCTTGAAAGAAATCTTTTTATATAAATTTTTGCAAAAAGAATGTTTTAAATATTAGCAATTTTATAAATGTATATTAATGTTTGGATTGTTTATTTTCCTATTTGGAAAATGTAATAATATAAACAGATTGGTTCAGAATCAACCACACATTTTGGATCTGGGCACTATGATCTATTTTCCTCGATCTTCATAATTTACATATTTTTAGGCTTCTAAGATTTACGTATTTTATATCACACATGATGCATGTTATAGTATATTTAAAATGTCATTCTGGTACTTATAAAAAATAAGGTTGCCAATGAGTTGTACATAATTTTTTAATTTATAAATAATTTGGTTGAAATGTCAACCGGATACTTATCAAAAATAAGTCATAAGGTTGTACATAAACTGTAGGTATTCTGCGAGGAAGATGCCATATACACAACAGTGCATAACTTTATTATGTACCAATGAGTACCTTTGTAATATTTTATGTATTACAAATTTTATAGTGAATTTGTCTAATTTTTCAGATTTTCAATCATTCTTTTATTTTAGGACCTAATACTTACCAAAAATAAGTTTGTCAAAATGTTATTTTTAAAATGGCATCTAAGACTTATCAAGAACATAAGTTGCAAATGGGATGTTAGATAATTTTTAAATTTATAAATAATTTTAATAAAATATCAATCGGATACGGATCAAAAATAAGTTTGTCATATGGTTACACAAAAACTGGATTATGAAAAATGATACCCTCATTACCTATACAAAAAAGGTGTTCTGAGGAAGATGCCATATATAAAATATGTGCGTAATTTTACTATGGTATGTACCATTGAGTACTATTGTAATATTTTTATCTATTAGAAATTTTATGCCAGATTTTACTAATTTTTCACGTTTGTATTTTCATTTTCAGATTACTTTTTATATTGATTGAAATAGGAAAATAAAACTAATATTAGTGGAGGACTGGTTAGATATATCAGGAAGGTTTATTTAATTAGCAAAACAAAAATTGGGATCAGCTAATTTTTGGCTAAAATTGTTTCCTTATCCTTGTTATAAAAAATAATTTTTATACGTTTATCAAATTTTCACTAATGAATGGAAAATTAGAAAAATTAACTTTTTTTTTTAAATATCTGCGGTTTTATTTCCAGGTATTATGTGAGTTTTAATCAGCATAATATTCTATTAATCAAACCTTGTAGTTTTCCTACGAATAATCCCTGATGAGGAGATCTAAATTTGTTCTCGAAAACTTGGTTCCCTGGTAGTATGGAAAAGACAGACAAAGAATAAGGAGAAACTGACATGTTGGTTTTGGTTGACTTTTTTCTCCCCCCCCCCCTCTTTTTTCTTTTCTTATCTATTTGTCTCTAATGAGCCGAAAAGTAGTAGTATTTCGATCTTAAATAAAAAATTTTTGAATAGAGATACGAAACTCATGATTCGTTCCAATCTGCAGGGTTTGGTTCTGAATATTTCAAGAGATTTTCTAATTAAGGATAAATAATTTTCACCTCGATTTCTTGGAAGAAAACTTTTTATTTAATTTTTTGTAAAAAGAATGTTTTATATATTAGCAATTTGAGAAAAGTGTACATTTCTGGATTGTTTCTCTTCCAAGTTGGAAAATGTAATAATCTAAACAGATTTGTTTTAGAATGAACCACAAATCAAACATAGGTATCACCAGCAGAATCGTTTCTTTGCATGAAAGACATTGTTCTTGATTCAAGACTATTTTGAGGAAATTATGGAAAAATAATGCAATAGCTGTGTTTCTTAATGCATTAAAAATAATTGCTTCGTATTACGCATTCTTGAATTAAAAAGGTGTTTGGTGAATGAGAAAGATTTTATCGCGTATACACGCTTTATTGTGCAGGGCATACTGTCCTTAATAAATGTGCTTTTATTTATTGCAAAAGAAAATTAAGTGGAGGGATTTGTAGATTTTATACAGTTTAAAAACTGCTTTTTTAAATATTATTTTATTTTCCTTAAATCGAGTAATTCAGCATTATAAAGTTAAAGAATTTTCAACTTTGAGAAATCGAGCAAATTTTCAAGCAAGGTTAAAATCCACTTCAGCGCGCGATAAAAAAACCCTTAACTTTGAAATCTGCCAAATTCCTTGACTTTAGAGTTTAGAGCATGGTTTACTTGGCAGCAAACGAGTTTTGTTGAAGAGGCATATAACTTTGATATTAAATTTTTACTTTATCGTTTGCGAGATTTCCTCAGCCTTCAGAGTATAACATATTTTCTTTTAAAAAAACAATCTAACTATGGTTACTTTTATTTTTTAAAGCTCTAGGGAACGAGAGCAATTTTTCTATAAAAATTGTTGAGACTTTAGAGTTAAACATAAATCTTTCGGCATTTTTCTGGCTTTAACTTCTCTAGAAAATACATTTTTAAAACAGGAAAAGGAAGAAAATCATTGGAATGAAAGACCAGCTTAGGGGATTGAACAATTTTTACATTTCTGCGAAAAGGATAATCATGGTTGGGTCAATAATGGATTTACTTTGACGAACACTTCTCGTTATTTTGAATTCACAGCCTTATCCATTGACACGCAAAGGCTTATTTCTGTATGTTAAACAATCTCTGAGAGAAAAGTGGTCATCAGGAAAAAAAAGGTGAATTGCCGATATAATTTTGTGTTTCAGATATTTTTTTTTACCTTGAAAAGGAAGGAACGAAAGTCGTATTATGTTTAAATTAAAATATACATTTATCCAAAAATGGTACACTTGTTTGGTTTTAATAGAAAATTTAACGTTTCGTTTCAAAAACGGAGTATCATGGATGTTTTTTTTTCTTCAAAATTTGGTTGTGTTATGAAAATTTGAAATTTTATCAATTATTTTTTCATAATACATGCATGATTGCAGCCCTTTTCATTACCTATGAAGCGAGGTTCAAATTAGTCTACTTTTCAGTCACTGGGAAATGAAAAAAACGTTTCACTCCCTAGGGAATAGAAAGTGACGTCAGAGGTGAATAATGGAAATTATGAAACCATCAGTTGATCACTTTGACAGTTTTTATGACAGATTGACCTACTCGAAGAGAAAAGTTGCCATAAATTATCGATAAATCAGTATAATTTACCACAAATTACCATAAATTGCCCAAAATTTCGGAAAAATTGGGATATTTTTTGACACTCTGAATTTATGTATACCATTAAGCCATTTCCCTTTCAGGGTAGGCGTGACACTACCCGATTCGGGTAGTGTTTCTAGGTGGACAGTTTCTTGTAGTAAATAACTACAAGCGTGGGCTCACCACACCAACGATGTGCCAACAGCACTCAGTTTTCTCGAATGGTCACCCATCCAAGTACTAATCGCGCCCAACGCGGCTTAACTTCAGTGATCTGACGAGAACTGGTTTTTTCAGCGTGGTATGGCTGTTGGCCATATTTGTAAATTTCCAAAACTGAAATTTTCAAAATTTTAACAAATTTTTTAAATTGTAAAAATATCGCGAAATTTGTAAAAATTAAAAAGTTTTAAATAGTTAACTTTTTTTTAATTGTTAAAATTTTTTAAATTTCAAAAACTTTTTAAAATTTCAAAATTTTGTTAAAATTTGTAGAATTTTCAACAACTTGTTCATAAATTATCATAGACGATTAAAAGTTTTCCAAACTTGCAAAATTCTTGAAATTTTTAAAATTTCAACAATTTGAAAAATTTCTTTATATTTTAACAATTTCAAAAATTTCTTCCAATTTTAACGATTTGAAATTCTCTTTAAACTTTCAAAATTTCATAATATTTAAAATTGTTAAAATTTCAACAACAAAAAATTGAAAAATGCCTAAAATTTTAGAAAATTTTCAAAATTCTGAAAATATCAAAAAATTTCAAGACATTTATAAATTTTTCAAAATTGAGAGAATGTGAAATTTTTCAAAATTGAGAGAATGTGAAATTGTTTTATATTATTGCAAATTTACAAATCGCCAAAAATAATTAAAATTTCAGAAATTTCAGAAATTTATGGTAAATTTGTAAATTACCATTTTTAACAATTCAATTTCTTTGCATCCTCATAGACGAAGCTTTGTAATGGTAACGTTTTCCAAAATTTTTAAATTCATTTAATTGAACCTTCCCCAATTTAAAAATGTCTAATACAATGTTCTAAGCAATTGCCTGGTTGCGTGTGTGTGTGGATGTGTGGATGTCACGCTTTTTTGTGAACACGATACCTTGAAAACGGTCGCAGATAAATTGATGAAATTTTGGAGGGCTTATTTTCCCGACTAATATCTTGAAACTGACCGAAGGATTTCTCAAAATATTTGTTGCATTTTTTCTGAGCACTTAATAATATTTGAAAAATCGGTTTTTTATAGTAAAACTTTTTTCATTAACATAATTAAAAGTTGATGCAAGAATATAAAAGATTCCTTGGTTCGAGTCGAATCGATTGACCTACAATATATTAATATATTTTATTAAAGAGTAGGGAAGTTATGGTAATTTATATATTTTGAAAATCGGTTTTTTATAGTAAAACTTTTTTCATTATCATAATTCAAAGTTGATGCAAGAATAAAAAAGATGTGTTGATTCGAGTCGAATCGATTGACTTATAATATAAATACATTTTATTGAGGAGTAAGGAAGCTATGGTAATGCATAATATT
>CAKNYM010050063.1:102568-166935 GCA_932195095.1 Andricus curvator
AAAAATAGGCACCGAAAATCTCTGCAAGAATTCTGTGTGAGAAATCTGCACAGAAAATCTGTTGAATAATCTTTACAAGAATTCTGTACCAGAAATTGGCAAATAATAACGCAGAAGAAATCTGTTTAAGAATTCTGTACGATAATTATATTCAAGAATTATGTACAATAATTCTATACAAGAATTTTATTCAAGAATTCTGTACTGAAATTCTGTTCAAGACTTCTGTACTGAAATTCTGTTCAAGAATTCTGTACAAGAAATCTGAACGAGAATTCTGTACTAGAATTCTGTAAGAGAATTCTGAACGAGAATTCTGTACTAGAATTCTGTAGAAGAATTCCGGATTTCAAATCTGCACAGGAAATCGGTTAAATAATCTGTAAGAGAATTATGTACATGAAATTAATGAAGAATAATACAGAAGAAATCTGTACAAATATTGTGTACGAGAAATATGCACAGAAAATCTGTTAAATAATCCGTAAGACAATTCTGAACAAGAAATTGATAAAGAATACAGAAGAAATCTGTACAAGAATTTTGTATGAAAAATATGCACAGAAAATCTCTAGAAGTATTCTGTGTGAGAAATCTGCACAGAAAATCTGTTGAATAATCTTTATAAGAATTCTGTACAAGAAATTAGTAAATAATAATGCAGAAGAAATCTTTTTAAGAATTCTGTACGATAATTATATTCAAGAATTCTGTGCAATAATTCTATACAAGGATTTCATTCAAGAATTCTGTACTGAAATTCTGTTCAAGAATTCTGTACAAGAAATCTGAACGAGAATTCTGTACTAGAATTCTGTAAGAGAATTTTGTAACAGAATTCTGTAGAAGAATTCTGGATGACAAATCTGTAAGAGAATTGTGTACAAGAAATTAATGAAGAATAATGCAGAAGAAATATGTACAAGAACTGCGTACGAGAAATATGCACAGAAAATCTGTTAAATAATCTGTAAGAAAATTCTAAACAAGAAATTGATAAAGAATACAGAAAAATCTGTACAAGAATTTTGTATGAAAAATATGCACTGAAAATCTCTACAAGAATTCTGCGTGAGAAATCTGCACAGAAAATCTGTTGAATAATCTTTACAAGAATTCTGTACAAGAAATTAGTAAATAATAATGCAGAAGAAATCTGTTTAAGAATTCTGTACGATAATTATATTCAAGAATTCTGTACAATAATTCTATATAAGAATTTTATTCAAGAATTCTGTACTGAAATTCTGTTCAAGAATTCTGTACAAGAAATCTGAACGAGAATTCTGTACTAGAATTCTGTAAGAGAATTCTGTAGAAGAATTCTGGATGACAAATCTGCACAGAAAATCTGTTAAATAATCTGTAAGAGAATTGTGTACAAGAAATTAATGAAGAATAATGCAGAAGAAATCTGCACAAGAATTGCGTACGAGAAATATGCACAGAAAATCTGTTAAATAATCCGTAAGAAAATTCTGAACAAGAAATTGATAAAGAATACAGAAGAAATCTGTACAAGAATTTTGTATGAAAAATATGCACTGAAAATCTCTACAAGAATTCTGCGTGAGAAATCTGCACAGAAAATCTGTTGAATAATCTTTACAAGAAATTAGTGAATAATAATGCAGAAGAAATCTGTTTAAGAATTCTGTACGATAATTATAGTCAAGAATTCTGTACAATAATTCTATACAAGAATTTTATTCAAGAATTCTGTACCGAAATCCTGTTCAAGAATTCTGTACAAGAAATCTGAACGAGAATTCTGTACTAGAATTCTGTAAGAGAATTCTGTAAGAGAATTCTGTAGAAGAATTCTGGATGACAAATCTGCACAGAAAATCTGTTAAATAATCTTTAAGAGAATTGTGCACAAGAAATTAATGAAGAATAATGCAGAAGAAATCTGCACAAGAATTGCGTACGATAAATATGCACAGAAAATCTGTTAAATAATCCGTAAGAAAATTCTGAACAAGAAATTGATAAAGAATACAGAAGAAATCTGTACAAGAATTTTGTATGAAAAATACGCACAGAAAATCTCTACAGGAATTCTGTATAAGAAATCTGCTCAGAAAATCTGTTAAATAATCTTTACGAGAATTCTATACAAGAAATTGGTGAACAATAATGCAGAAGAAATCTGTACAAGAATTCTGCTTAAGAATTCTCTATGAGAATTCTGTGTGTGAATTCTGTACAAGAATTCTGTGCAAGAAATCTGCCCAGAAAATCTGTTTAAATATCTATAAGAATTTATACAAAAATATAAAGAATATTCAAAAATTTGATGAAGAAGGATGCAGTGAGGATGCAGAAGAAATCTTTACACGAATTCTATACGAGAAATCTGCACAGAAAATCTGTTAAAAAATTGTACGAGAATACTATACAAGAAACTGGTTAAGAATAATGCAGAAGGTATCTGTACAGGAATTCTGTAATAGAAATAAGCACAGTAACTCTGTAAAAAAATCTTTACAAGACTTCTATACAATAAATCGGTACAAGAATTCTCTACACTCTCTCTATATGTAGCCCTAGGAACTTTTCATGAATAAATACAAACACAAATATTCAGCAAATTGTTCAAGAACCTCTCAGGTTTCTAAAAATAAAACACACTTTGAAATCCGCCTCAAATTTTTCTCTACAACCAATCCATTTCTCTGATATCCTCCAACCCCAGTGAATCTCTAACGACCCTTTAAGAAACCTCGTCTTTGAGTCTCGAAGGTTCCTCTAGAGTCTAGAATAAATTTCAATAGGGAGAAGCGAGTGTCTCCGAGGAGAGTGACCCTTGAGCCACTCTTCCACCAAGGACGCAGAAGGAAGTAGAGTAGCTGGTTGGATCTGAATCTCGTTTACCATAAAGAGAGCGTTCGCAGTGGCGCAGAAAGGCGCAGGAAGGCGAAGCACTTAGAATGGGCTGCAGGTCGGCAGCTGATACCAGGGCGGCGGACGGGTGCGATCGAGGGACGTCGTCTTCGAGGAATACGCCGGTCCTTGTCTCCCCTGAGGGTGAGGGGCTGGGTGAAGAGGAGGAGGAGGGAGAGGGGGCCGAGGGTGAAGAGGAAGAGAAAGTTTCTCCCCGAAGCTCCAGGATATTGTCGGAGCAGCCGTTGCTGAAAGCAAGCGGCAGGTCAGGGCCAGCCACCAGGTGAGGATGCAGAGGCTGCGCTCGACCTTCAAGAGGTCGCGCACACCAACTGGGGCAGAAATGAAGTCGCAGTCGAGCCTCGAGGTGCCGAAACAGGTCAGATCAGCTTCCTTCGACGAAATCCAGTTGGAAGCAAAACGCCACGACGATAACAGGGAGCTTAGGCAAAAAGCATCATCATCATCTTGTTCACCAGTAAGATCCCAGGACTTATCAAGAAGGTTCAACACTTTAAGAGTCCCGCAATTACAGAGTGGTCAAAGGTCAAAGAGTTTTGATGTTTGCGAGAGGACCTACTTCCAGGATAGACCACTGGTCAAGAAGCCAGAGACACCTGTTATCCAGGTTTCCGGCTGCTATCATTGCGCCTGTGTTGAAGAGTACAAGAACCTCTACAGAAGTAGAGATGATGACGATTCTTCGAAAGATGATGAGGCTGATGATGAGGAGATGTCAGAGATCATCCAGGTTACGGAGGATGAAGATGAGGCTAGTGGTGATTCAAGAAGGGGGGAAAGTCCGGAAATTAGGGTGACGCTGATGACCTATTCGGAGAGGACATCTTCTGAAGGTGAACCGGATTCTTATGAAATTGGGGAAGGAATTGAAGTAGCTCCTAGGGAGAGGAGAAGGTCGATTGGAAGACTTTCGAGACAAGAAGCTCTTACCTCTTTTCCGTTGGAATTTCCGGCGGTTGTTGGGTCTAATGATGAGGATGATGATGACGATGATGAGGAGGAAAATAATGAGGCTGACGATAAGAGCAAACTTGTGGTTCGAGATATTTTCTTAACTGTTCCCGAATTGAAGAGGGATCGAGCTGCTTCGGTGGACTCCTGTTTTAATAATAGTAAAAATGCGAAGAGTGACTGTTGCGATTCCTTGGTCGTACCCCAGCAGAGCACCAGATCCAAGAGTGTCGACATCGTCCTGCCGACGGATATCCAGACGAGATATACTGCTCTTCTGCCTGGGAACGAGGCTTTTAGAGGGTGGGTACGTTAGAGGAATATAATGGGTCATTCCAAAGATTGCATAGTGATTTTCGTTTCTAAAATTAAAATTGTCTGAATTGGATTTAGAATGAAAGGAATTGATCAGCAAAGTATAGAATTTTTCGAGAAGGAAAGTTGAAATCTCTGCTTTGAAATGAGACAAATGAAATTGAAATAGATTGCATTGTTCTTGAGTTATGATCGTGAATGAAGAAGGGGATGGAAAACGCTCGGGTGACTCATTTTAAAGCTGAGATTCATATCTTCATTTGAAGGTTTTTAGTATTTTTGTAGCCATTATTAGAGAAAAATCTTTGGAATCACTCTAACAAATCTTGATTTGATTTTTCAGTTCTGATTCTTCTAAAGTTGCTGTATTTTATCAATATTGAATCCGGAAATTTATTTTCTGAGCCCTATATAGTCTCATGCTAACAAGGGGAAGGCCTCAAGTATGAAACTGAAATCGAGTTCGCATGACGATAATTCGAAAGATTATCGAATTTCATTCGACACGTGTCACGGCTTTCTTGTAAGTGGAGCCTAGTTTTTTAAATATTAATGTTTTAAAACTGCGGCTACCTTCACTGATACACTAGTATCAGTCACGCAGGATATTTCTCAGCAAGCGGCGCTGGCCCTGCGGTAGCGTGCCTGCTTGCGACTCGCTGCTGTCGGGGTTCGAATCTTTTGGCAAGATTTTTTTTTTTTTTAATAATACCAAAAATTTAAATTATTATCTGTAACAATTTTAATATATAATATTTCGGAAGGTTGAGAAAATTCGACACTTTCTAATTATAATATCATATAATATATTAAATAATACTCTTTTTTATCTTTATAATTATGAAGTACATAATTTGGGGTGATAATCGTCAGTTGGAGTTTTAACGCGTCCAAGTAATTGGAAAACAAACTTGATTGACGTTCAAAATTGTACTCTGGCTATCTATTCTTTCTGTGGTTGTTCTTGGTACCCCAAAGAGAAAATCAAATGTAAATATTTACCCCGATTTTAAGGTGAATATTACTGTAATCATATAAAGTACGTTTACCGTGTCAACTTATTGTACCTTATTTTGTTTTGATTCGAAAAGATTACATTTTATCCATTTGAAAATCAACTTCAAAAAATTCAACCTTCCGAAATATTATATATTAAAATTGTTACTGATAATAATTTAAATTTGTGGTATTATTAAAAAAAAAATATCTAGCAAAAAGATTCGAACCCCGACAGCAGGGAATCGCAAGCAGGCACGCTACCGCAGGGCCAGCGCCGCGGGCTGAAAAATTTTCCGCGTGACTGATACTAGTGTATCAGTGAAGGTAGCCGCAATTTTAAAACATTAATATTTAAAAAACTAGGCTCCACTTACAAAAAAGCCGTGACACGTGTCGAATGAAATTCGATAATCTTTCGAATTATCTTCATGCGAACTCGATTTCAGTTTCATACTTGAGGCCTTCCCCTTGTAAAACGAATTGGTAGGTAATATGATTTTGGCAAGCCAAATCTCAGATAATGCAATTACTTGGAAACTAAATTTCGAGTCAATTGAATTTCTGGAAAACAGACTTGTGGCTAGCCAGGGTTTAATAGGGGTTCGGAGTTTATTGATGAAAAACAAATTTTAAAAAATTGCGTGGATTAGAGGATTTTTAAACTTTAAAAAATTAAAGTTTTATAAATGATTGTTGTAACTTTTCTTCGATAATTTGCCATGAAAGTTTAGACTTTAAGTAATACAAATTTCTAAGGGAGGGGATAAATATCAGATTTGTCTCGGTAACTTGGGTTATTACAAACTGTTGAAGTTTCATTTCGCTAAAGCTCGGCTTTTCAGTTTGAGTTGGAACACTAAGCTACATATACCTAGCCGGCTCAGCCAATGAGTAACCGAGCACGAAAGATTAAACTCAGGTTTAAGCTCCAGGCTTGAATTGAAAGAGAACATCTAACTCCGTTACTTGTATAAATACAAGGAGATACTCTTCTCTCGGTAAAGAACCGACATACTTTTTGAAATACCACTATTATTTTCCTTTTTTATTTCTTACAAAAAAATATTTGTTGATCTTGAAATAATTATGCCATAATATTAAATGAGGGTTTGACCACTCTTGAAATCTTTTGAAAGATTTGAAACCTTTCAAAATTGCTTAAAGTTCCTTGAAATCTTTTGCAAACTCATGAAATCCTATAAATTTCTCTGAATACCCATAAAAATCCTTAAAATAATGTTTTATACTTTGAAAAACTTCAAACATTTTTAAAATTCATGATCAATTGAAATATATTGAAAGCTATTGAAATCCCATACATTTTTTTAAAATCATTTGAAATGCCTCACAAATTATTAAACCAGTTGAAATTTCATGAAACTCTTAGAGTGTCATTGTAATCTTTTGAAATATTTTGCAATCCCTAGAAATCTTCTGAAATCCCTGAAAATGTTCAGAAATCATTTGAAATCCTGTCAAAACGCTGAAAATCTTTAGAAAAAACTTGAAATCTTGTGAAACCTTTGGAAGTTTCGTAATATCCTGTGAAAAACTTTAATCTCTCTAAATCCCTTGAATTTTTCTAAAATTATTGAAAATTTAAAAAAAATCTTGTGAAATCACTTAAAATCCTTTTAAGGGCCATGAAATCTCCAAAGATTCTTGGGAATCCTTTGAAAAATTCTTTGAAATTCATAGAAACCTGTACAAGTTTTGTAATATGCGCTGAAATATTTTCAAATTTTGTGAAATTTTAAAAAATCTTTTAAATATTAATATCTCACACTCAAAATTTCAATGATCAAATCTGTTGAAATCACTTGAAGTCTTGTGAAATCCCGTGAAATACTTTGAAACCCATTAAAAACGTTTACAAAATCGTTAAAATCTCTCTTTATCCCTTGAAGTCTTCTAAAATCAGCTGAAATCCAAAAGAATTATGTGAAATCGCTTTAAATCCTTTCATAGGCCATGAAATCTCAAAAGATTCTTGGAAATCCCTTGGAATATTTTAAAATACTATGAAACTCTTAAAAATTCTTTTTGTAGGTGATTCTAAGACCAATCTATTTAGATTATTATAATTTTCCAAATAGGAAAAGAAAACAATCCAAAATATCTGAATATATTTCTAAAAAATTTCTAAAATTCAATGATATTCTTTTTACAAAAATTTTGAAATAAAAAGAAAGATTTCTTACAAGAAAATTGAGGTAAAAATATGCAAACTCAATTTAAAGAAATCTTTAATTATTAATAAGCACACCCTGCAGATTGGAAAGAACCATATGTTTATTGTCTATTAAAAACTTTTGTAATTAGGATTGAAAAGAATTCTATTTTATCAGGAATAATTTTTGCAAAAGAGCAGGAAAAAGATTCATAATTAGAAAATAAAATTCCAGAACAACCTCACTTTTTGGCTCATTAGAGACAAGAATAACATAATGAAAAAGAGGGAGAAAAAGGGAAAAAGTCAACCAAAAACCAACCTCTCACTTTTTCCTTTCTCCGTCCTTTTTATTCTACGAGGGGACTAACATGTTTCGAGGCCAATTTTGACCTCCTCACCAGGGATTATTTATAGGGAATAACTAAAGGTATGAATAAAGTTGAAATACCTGTAAAGAAAATATATTAATCAGTATTAATTAAAAATTATTTCATGATTTTTTAAATAATCATAATCCAAAAACTTGGTTAGAACAGGAATTGAAGGAGGGTTTAATTGAAGCAAAAATTTTCTTAAAAAATCATCCAGAAGTAATGATCACAAAATGAGACAAAGTATTACAGTAGCGATTCATATAGGGATGTTTATATTCAAAACATTTTGCATATCTTTGATGATGAAGATAGTTTTCAATTGATTCCTAATAATCCCACCCAAATGCTTCAAAAAGGGACTTTTACAATTTTAGACAGAATGAGAACTAATAAATATTTAGGTAATAATATTGAAAGATGTGAAATTGATACAACAAGTACTAATCTCTCCTTAGCCTATGGACTTGTTAAAGCTCATAAAACTGACTATCCTCTAAGACCAGTTGTTTCAACAATAGGTTCTCCAACTAGAAAATTGGAAGAATTATTCAGTCAAATTATTAAAAAATCAATACAAATCTCAAAAACATCAATTAAAAATGGTCATGCTTTCTGAAAACTAATTGACAATGTAATAATACCTTTAGATCACATAATTGTCTCTATTGATTGAGCTATGTTTCCAAATATCCCTTACAGAAGAATTAAAATTGCAATACAAAAACGTTGGTATTTTATTAAAATTAACAAAATTCCGAAAAAACAATTTCTGGATGCTATAAAATATGTTTTGCATTAAGTATATTTCAAATTTAATAATAATTTTTATAAACAAAAGTTTGGAACTCCCATAGGGTCAGTTTTGTCTCTATTGATTTTTATGCAAGATATGTTGATGATTCAATACTTTGTGTACATAAAAATAATGTTAATACTTTTCTTAATGCTTTTAATAGTATACACGCAAAATTAAAATTTACTGCTGAAATTGAAACTGAAGGAAAATTAAATTTTCTAGATTTGACTTTAATTAAAACCGATGAAAGACGTATTATTACTGACTGGCATAGGAAAAAGATTTGTTCAGGTAGAACACTTAGTTTCCTCTCAAATCACTCTATTCAAAATAAGATAGGAATCATTAAAAATTTGATTGATAGAGCCCTTAAATTATCACATCCAGTTTTCCATGAAAAAAATATTGAACTATGTAAACAAATTCTTTTTCTCAACCATTACCCTTTTAAATTCATTAAAAAACATGCGCGTAACAGAATAAATTATATTAAAAACAAAAACAATGATCAAAATAAAATAAACAGAGAAGATTATAATAAATTTCATACTGTTGTTCTTCCATATTTTGGTGAAATCTCGAAGATTTTGAAATAAATGTTGGGAACTTTAGGTTTACATACTATTTATAGAGTTCCATTTAAGAGGAATATGATTGTAAAATTGGGAAAAGATAGATATGAAACGCTAGACAAAAAATGTGTAATTTATAAAATTAATTGTAAAGATTGCAATGCAGTTTATATAGGGCAGACACAAAGGGCTCTTAGACTTAGGAAAAATGAACATGAAAATAATTTTCACAGAAGTCCTAGATATCACTCAGTCCTTTCAAAACATAAGGTTACACATGGTCATGACTTCAATTGGAATGATATTAAAATTCTTTATCATGAAAAAAATCAGAAAATGAGAGAATTCATGGTGATGTTATTAATAAAGAGAGAAGGTTACAAGGCTATCAATTTAAGAAGGGACCTCTCAAGATATAACAAAGTATGGGATAGAGTAATTAATTGGTAAAAGTAATTTTCTTATACTAGATAATAGAAAGAATTCTTTTTTATTGAGCAATCAATTTCTCAATAAATAATTTTCATTATTTTAAACCTAATTAATTTTTAATTAATACTGATTAATATATTTTCTTTACAGGTATTTTTACTGCATTCATACCTTTAGTTATTCCCTATAAGTAATCCCTGATGAGGAGGTCTAAATTAGCCTCGAAACATGATGCTCCCCTCGTAGTATAAAAAGGACGGAGAGAGGAAAAAGTGAAAGGTTGGATTTTGGTTGACTTTTTACCTTTTTCTCCCTCTTTTTTCATTATGTTATTATTATCACTAATGAGCCGAAGAGTGAGGTTGTTTTGGGATTTTATTTTTTAATTATGAATCTTTTTCCTGCTCATTTTGCAAAAATTATTCGTGATAAAATGGAATTCTTTTCAATCTTAATTACAACAACAAAAAATTCTTTGTAATTCATGGAAAACTTTAAAAGTTTTGTGATATGTCCTGAAATGTTCTAAAGCTCATTGAAAACTCTTTAAATCTTCTTCAATTTCTCAAAATCCCTTGAAATCTGATTGAAGCGATTAAATTTCATAGATATTGAATGTAAGTTTTCCAAATCTCTTGCAATTCTGTACAGTGTCTAGAAATTAATTGAAATTCGAAATCTGTTGAAATCACTTGTTATAATTAAATATCCCTTGAAATATTTCGAAATGTTTTGGAAACGTTGAAATTTTTTAAAGCTTTTTAAATCTCACGGTATTAAAGAATTAACGGCGATGAATATTTTTTTTTTATTTATTTAAATAAGTCTTTATTCTCTTATCAAAGTAGATAATTTGATATCTGTATTTACAAGAACAATGAAATATTTCACCACCATAATAATCTCAAATTAAATTAACCGTTTGAAAACAAATTGAAAGTTAGTAGCGAATTTAATTTTTGATCTTCAAATGTGATAAATAGAGCAATTTCAAGTCATTCAAAAGCCAATCAGGTTTTTAAAAACATATAGCGCAAGATTTTCAAAATATTCCGTTATGCCATTTTTTTATAAGTAGCTTTAAAATCCAGTGACTTTTCCATAATTTATTCACTAACTTTCTTTTATTTTCCCTAAATCTTGATTATAATTTGAAAATATTGTTAAGGAATTGGTTCAGAGTAACATTCAATGGTAAAGTCCATTTATTTATAGCATTTTATATTATCAAATGAAATTTTAATTAATTTTAATTGGATAAAAAGCAAGACAATTGGCATCACAAATGGCCGTTTCCAATTTAAAAAAAAACAACTAAATAATTTTCAAATATAGATATTTGTTTTGAAGAAATTTTCTTTTTAAAAACTTGTTTAAATGATTTTAACCCTAAAAAATTAATTTCCAAATTGGAAACAGTAGAGTTGTCCACTTAATCGAAAATTTTCTTTTTAAAAACTTGTTTCAACGATTTATTTTAGCCCTGAAAAATTCACTTTTAAACTTGGAAACAGTAGAGTTGTTCATTTACTCGAAAATTTTCTTTAAAAAAACTTGTTTCAATGACCTTAGCCCTGAAAAATTTACTTTCAAAATTGGAAACAGTAGAGTTGTTCATTTACTCAAAATTGTTCTTTTTAGAAACTTGTTTCAACGATTTCAGCCCTAAAAAAATTTACTTTTAAAATTGGAAACATTCGAGTTGTTTACTTACTCAACATCTTTCTTTTCAGCGATTTGAGCCCTAAAAACTTACTTTAAAAATTGTAAAAAGTAGAGAGTTCACTTATTCAAATTCAAGCATTTTTTTATTTTTAAAAGCGAGAGAAAGGAAAAACTCATTTGCAAAAAACAATGTTCAAATAAATGTTTTTTGTGAGTTTCGCAATTTTTCATGTCAAATAATGTGTTTTATTCGAAATGACATCATCAGGAATACTATTTTAATTCTTAAAATCATCGAAAAACTTTTTTTTCCTAGATCTGATTTTTGACACAAAAACTACCTTAACTCACAAAATCTAAGACAAAAAATTATTTCTTCAAATGAATTGTGTTTAAAAAGAGTGAAAAGATTGATAAATTGTATTATAAAAAATGCTGATATATAATTACATTTATTTACGATTTATTCATGCTTAAACAATTGTTTTTTAAATCGTGAAACTTCCTTTAAATGTTCAATGAAACATTTTTCAATTGTTCAGATTTTTAATGTGTAATCACAAATTATCAAAATTTGATAACATTCAATTTGACAAAAATTGGAATACATTTTGATTTAGAATAAGAGAGAATTTAGAATTAATCCATTTTGAACTCTTTTAATAAAAAATGTTTTAATTTCTAACTCAATTTGAAATATTTCAAATTTGCATAATTAATTCTGAATCTTCAAATTCAACCCAACCAAAAAATTCAAAAAATTGATTGACATTGTCATCTTCAAAATAAAAGTTTTAATCACTTGGAAAGTGATCAATTTGTGGCTTTCAAAATCAGAAAATTGAAATATGTTTGAAGTTTTCAAAATTAAAAATTTCAAATTAAAGTATCAAAAATAGAATAATTACAAATAACAATTCCAGAGATTTAAAACTTCACATTTTGGAATACCTTTAAGAATTAATCATTCATCATTTAAATAATTAATAATTAATAATGTAAAATTGAGTGGTTCAAAATTCACTATTTTCGAATTCAAGTCTATGAAATTTCACATATCCAAAATTAGATTTTTAAAGTAACCATTTCAGGCTCAAATACTTTTATTTTTAATGCATTTAATAATATAAAAGTTCGAATTGAAAGTATAAGAATATTTCAAAATTTGAAATTGAATTTTTCAAAGCAGAAGAGTTATTAATTTTTGAACGACAAAGGAACTTAATTTCAGAATCAAATGATTTTTAAATTAAATGTTCTTAGTACCTTATTTGAAATTAGAAGTGTTCCAAGTTGAACAGTTGAAAGTCGAAGCTGTCAAAATTGAATAATTTACGAATAAAAGTACACAACATTTAAAAATTTTCAATTTAAATCCTCATAATTTTGCAACATCTTTTGGTATTTCAAGCCCTGAGAACGAAACAAGTTTTGAACATTTGAAATTTAAATATAAAGTTCTCTAAATTTAACAATCTCCTTTTCTTAAAAATGTTGTTTTCACTTTGTTTTTCTTTTGTGAGATTAAAAAAAAATTAATAAAATGTAGATTTTTGAAGATTCCGAAAAAAGAGTCTTTTTAAGAATTTTCGAAAGTTTGAAGAGAATAAAACATTTTGCTTAAGATTCCTAGGGAAATTTCAAGTAATTGTTTACTATAGAAAAGTGAAAAAGATTTCAAAACATTTAAAATGATTTCCTAGAAATTTGAAACAGAACGTAAACAAATTTGAAGCAAAACTTTTTAATGGTGCAAGATTACAAAATTTTACAAAAAAATCGTGCATATATAGGATAATAAAAAAAATGTCTTGAGGTGACTAGGAAAATTTTTAATGATTTTTTATTTTGGAAAATTAATTTTAAGAAAAAATTTAAAAAGATTTTCACAATTGTCGAAAAAGAATCTGGTGCAATTTTTCTAATTTTGCAGGACTTTAACAAAATTTGAGGATAATTTTGAATTATTTAAAAAGATATTTAAACTTTTTGAAAAAATGTCAAAAGTACTTTTAAATTTAAAAAGATTTCCAAAAAATTTTAAATAAAATGTATATTTTTGAAGATTTCGAAATATTTTAAAGCTTTTTCAAGATTTTTAAAGGCTTCAAAATAATAATAAAAATTTGTTCAAGACTCCTGGGAAAATTTTTAATGATTTTTTATTTAGAAAAATTAATTTTAAGAGAATATTTAAAAAGATTTTAAAACATTTCAAAAGATTTGCAAAATTTTGAAACAGCAGTCTGGAAGATTTTAAGGCATTTTTATTTGATTTTCGTTAATTTTTTGTACATTTCGAAAAAACAAATTAGAAGCGTTTTAAGAATTTTGAAAGATTTTAAGAGGAAAAACAAAATTGTGAAAAGGGAATCTCTGAGATTTTAAGGCATTTTTTTTTAATTTGCAGAATTTTTAAAAAATCTTAGGAAAAAAGGCAAATAATTTGAAAATATTTAAAAGAATAAAAAACAAAATATAGATTTTTCAAGATTACTGCATGATCACGAAAAATAGAACTCCCGAAAAAGAATATTTTCGAAATAGAAAATTCCCTGTATTATAAAGATGCTGAAATATAAAAATCCCGAATTAGGAAATTCCTGAACAGTTTATAATATTACCGAATTTGAACATTCCCGAATGTTGAAATTCCCGACAGTTTATAATATTACCGACCCTAGAAAATATCCGACACTATAAAATATCCCGAATTTAAACAATTAAACCAATTTTTTCTAATTAATATTATTTATGTGACTCCGGTGCATTAACGCGTTTTTATGCGACAGCGTAGAGTATCGTAATGTTGTACATTACGATACTGCGGACGATCACTCTTCACATTACACTCCGCTGTATCGTAATGTACTACATTACGATACTGTGCGCTGTCGCAACAAAACTTGTAAATGCACCGTCGCCACATAAAATAATATATGCGCCAATGAGCACAATTCGGGACTTCACGTGACTCGCTTACAATGCTCGTCGCGTAAAGACCCTCATTATGCGCCTCGGCGCATAATATACTATTATTTATTCAAAATAAATTGAAAAAATAAACACTACAGGAAATTTTCTTTGATCAAAACATTTCATTATTGTATTTTTAATAAATAAATAATATTTATTGAAGAAAAGTTATTTTATGTATTTAAATTTGGAAATTTTACAGTTTTGTATATTTTATAATTAAGCAATTTTCAAATTCGGTAATATTATTAACTGTTAGAAAATTGATAATATTACTGAATTTGAAAATGCCGGAATTTAAAAAATTGCAAAAAAATCAAGTACTTTATTATTTTATTATGTAACCATTTTTTATTTGTTTAGATTCGGAATTTCTCTGTGTTGACAATTTTACAATGTTGGATATTTTATAATGGCAAAAAAGATTTGGCAGATTTGAAGTCATTTTTTTTAATTTTGAAAGATTATTCAAAATTTTAGGACTAATTTGAGTTAGCCTAAAAGATATTTAGGAATTTCTGAAGAAATTACAAATATTTTGAAACTTTCAAAGAATTCCAAAAATGTATAAAATATTTTTAATTCCTTGCGAACTTCTGACAGTCTCAAATATCTTCTAAATTGGCTGGAATTTCATAACATTTTGTAAAATCCTCTGAAATAAAAAGATTTTCTTCAAAATTGTCTAGATTTTTCTTCGAAACATCTGAAATCTTAAAACTTCTTTTTGAATTTTCTTGAGAATCTTAGGAAAATTATATTCATCTAACTTTGAAAACAAACTGATAATACTTGTTTCCTTATTGTCTGATCTCAGAACCTAATTTTAGTATTTCATTATTTATTTTTTTTTAAATAAAAAATACAAAATGTTTCAAAAAAGGAAAATATTTTATGCAAAAAAATGGTTTAAAAAATTTTTTTCATCAAATCTACGTCGCTAAAAATATTTTCAAAGAAGTCTTTAACTACGTGCACAATTGTTTCACAACTTTGTATTTTTTTACCACTGTGTAACTGATTTTCATTTAATATACGTCGTTATGAAATTTGTTTAAAAGAATATTGTAAGAATGATTTAATTCAAATGTTTTTGATAAGTTTGTATTTTCGTTACCGTGACATTTTTGAAAAAATGTTGAAATATAAATGAAATCTGTATACCAGGAATTGAAGAAAAAGGCTTTTATCAAATGTAAGTCGCGATAAACAATTTGTTAAATAAAATTTTGTTAACTGTAATGTTTTTTAGCAATTTGTATTCTTACTACAGTGTAAATGTTTTCATCAAATGTTCTTCGATAACATTTTTAAGAGAATATTTAAATAATTATTCAACTATAAAATATAATAATAAAATTCCCGAATTAAAAAATTTCCGAATAATAAAATTCCCAAATTAGAAAATTCCCGTATGAAAAAATTCGCGAATAATAATATTCCCGGCAGAAAATTGCCAAATTATAAAATTTTTCGAATTGAAACAATTTATTTTTCAAATAAATATTATTTATTGATTAAAGTACAATAATCAAATATTTTTATAAATTTGTTTAATGTTCAAAGTTTCTGAAATTATTGTTTGAATTTAAAGTAACAATAATTTTTTTTTTAATTTCACCCAGAAATATATTTTTTTCAATTATTGCTATTCTAAATTTAAACAAGAATTCTAGAAACTTAAAACATTAAAAATAATTTTTTATTCTAAAAATATGTTATCATTGTATTTTTAATAAATAAGTAATATTTAGAAAAAACTTTTTAATTGTTTTAATTCTTTAATTGTATAATTAATGAATTTTCAAATTCGGTAATATTATAAACTGTCGGGAATTTTACATTTCAGTATTATTATAAACTGTGCGGGAGTTTTATTATTCGGGAATGTCTATAATTGAGGAATTTTATTATTCGGGAATCTTACAGTGTCGAGAATTTTATTTTTCGGGATTTTTCAGCTGTCCCCACCTGACCCTAAGGCCAACAACGTAATAAATCGTTATTCAAAATTTGTATTTTGAAAAAAAAATTGTTTTCCCCCTCAAGCCGAAAACTTTTCACGCTTTTGCAAAATTTTCTTTCATCATTAAAAAATTATCCTTCTATTCAGGAAAACCTATTCCCAGATTTGAGCATATATGATATATGATAAACAGCAAACTACTTTTGAACAATTTAGTTCCATATTCTCTGCAATTCAAAATGCGACCCAATTGAACTTCAGTTTCAAGAACAGTTCTAGCTGCAGAACATTTCATTTTACACTCACATTTCCATTTGCATTTGCATTTGCGTTCGCACGTACATTTAAATACATTTGCATTCGAAAATTGCCCCTGGAAATAGCTATTTTAGCTAAACATTTTCAGCTAATTAAAGTTTGCAACATCTCATCAGTTTTGAACAATGCTTTTGAAAAGATATTAAATTTCACGATACATAAGCCCTCCATTATTTGTTAATTTGTGCCGTATAATTAGAATATTAACAAGAGTTTGTTAATTTATACATATATAGGTCAGCCTTGATGGCACAATTATAGTTTAATTCATTAAAATTCATGAATATATAAATATATATTTTTGTTTTTAATTAGCATTGCATTGCAGATTGTACATAGGAGAATGCTTTGAAGATATTAAAATAGAAGGAAAATCTTTCCTAATTAGATTGCACTCATGATTAATTACTGAGATTTAAAAACCGTGATGCTTTTCACTAAAGCAGATGTAAAGAACATTTGCCATTGAGTGTGAAAATGCGGAAATTTTTTTGAAGTTTCTTTGGGATAATTTAAAATTATGCAAACTAAAAACAGTACCTAAATTTATCTAGTGGACAATTAAACAGCTTTAAAGTTCTTTGAATAATTATTTATTTCGATTTACATTTATCAGATTCAAAATGGGAAAAGCAGACACTTTAACTTTGCGATTGTTCAAATTTGAAAGTAATCCTAACTTTTATGAAACATTTAAAATTGTATGCGTCAGAATTATGCGCCATTAAAAACTTTTTAAGGGGGTAAATTACCCAGAGAACGACTTTCTCTCTCATAAAAGTTCGTTAATTTCCTTGTTACTCTATTTACTACGTATAAAAAAGTTCTCTGAATAGTTAAAAATTAATTAAAAATATTTTCTTCGCTTACCTTTTTTCAATTTATTTTTTTAATATAAAAATTTCTATCTTTTTTCTCCGCTCGAAATTTATATGCTTTTGAAATTCCATTCTTCAAATTCGTTTCAACAAAAAATAATAACTTCTACACATTTTTTTTTCTCATCCACCACATTTTTAAGCGAGAAATTGTGGCGAAAAAAAACGAGAATTTTAGATTAAAAAATGTGCTTATTTAATAATTTTGTATCCTGATCAGGAATTGTTTCATTATTGTTAGAATTAAATGGAATTATATAATATTCAATCTTATTACATAGAATTGAAGCCAAATTAAATATATTCGAATAAAATTTAATGAAATTCTATAGAAATCTATAAAATTGAAGGAAATCGAATATAGAATTTCATATAAAGAAATCTAATGGATTTCGATCAAATTTAAGGAAATCCAACGTATTTGAGCAGAATTCAATGGATTTAGATAGTATTTGAATAAATCCAATGGAATCCCTTAGAATGAAAGGAAATGCAATGGAGTTTGACAGAGTTAAATAGAATATAATGAAATTCGATAGAGCTCAAGGAGATCTAATGTATTTTGAGCTAATTTAAGAAAATCTAATGTAATTGAACGGTATTCAATGGAATTTCATAGAGTTTTGAAGAAATCCAATTTCATTTGTTAGAAACAGACAAAGTTGCAATGGAATTAGACAGAATTGAATAGTATTTAATGAAATTCGATAGAGCTCAAGGAAATCTAATCGATTTCGATCTAATTTACGGAAATCCAATGGAATTCGATAGAATTGAAAAAAAAAACCAATGAAATTCGTTAGAATTAGAGGAAATGTGATAGAACTCGATAGGATTGAATAGAATTCAGTGAAATTCGATGGATCTGAAGGAAATTTAATGGATTTCTGTCAAATTTAAGGAAATCTAATATAATTGAACAGAATTCAATGGAATTCGATAGAATTTGAAGAAATCCAATAGCATTCGTTAGTAGTATACCATTAAGCCATTTCCCTTTCAGGGTAGGTGTGACACTACCCGATTTGGGTAGTGTTTCTAGGTGGATAGTTTCTTGTAGTAAATAACTACAAGTTGGGCTCACCACACCCACGATGTGCCAACAGCACGCAGTATTCTTGAATGGTCACCCATCCAAGTACTTACCGCGCCCAACGCTGCTTAACTTCTGTGATCTGACGAGAACTGTTTTTTTCAGCGTGGTTTGGCCGTTGGAATTATACAAAGAATTATAGAATTATAATTTTTCCTCAAGGAAATCTAATGGATTTCGATCAAATTTAAGAAAATTCAATGTTAGCGAATATAACTCAATGAAATTCGATAGAATTTGAAGAAATCCAATAGCATTCGTTAGAATTAGACCAAATTCAGTAGAATTTGACAGAATTGAATAGAATTCAATGAAATTCGATAGAGCTCAAGGAAGTCTAATAGATTTCGATCAAATTTAGGAAAATCTAATGTGGTTCTACATAATTCAATGGCATTCGATAGAATTTGAAAAAATCCAATACCATTTGTTAGAATTAGAGGAAATGTAATGGAATTCGAAAGAATTGAATAAAATTCAATGAAATTCGATAGAGCTCAAGAAACTCTAATGGATTTCGATCAAATTTAAGAAAATCTAATGTATTTGAAGAGAACTCAATGGAATTCGTTATAAATAGAGGCAATGCAATGGAATTCGGCAGAATTAAATAGAATATAATGAAATTCGATAGTGCCTAAAGAAATCTAATTAATTCCGATCAAATTTAGGAAAATCTAATATAATTGAACATAATTCAAAGGAATTCTATAGAATTTGAAGAAATCCCATGCAATTAGTTAGAATTGGACGAAACGCAATAGAATTCGATAGAATTGAGTAGTATTTCATGAAATTCAATAGAGCTCAAGGGAATCTAATGGATTTCGATCAAATTTAAGAAAATTCAATGTGACCGAATATAACTCAATGAAATTCGATAGAATTTAAAGAAATCCAATAGCATTCATTAGAATTAGACAAAATTCAATATAATTCGATAGAATTGAACAGAATTCAATGAAATTCGATAGAGCTCAAGGAATTCTAATAGATTTCGATCAAATTTAAGAAAATCTAATGTGATTTTACATTAGGGTGGTTCTTATTTATACTTGGTGGATTTTTTTGTCGAATTTCTCTACTCTCACCCCCCAGTTTTGTTCGAATGCCCCCCAAAAAAATCTCCAAATTTGAGCAAAATCGGTTGATATTTAGGGGTGCCGCACAGACCATGAAGTTTCCCATTGATTTAACATGGGAAAAAGTCAGCTTTTTGTAAATCTAATTTTTAAACGCGATAATATGTTACAAATAATTCCGTGTTTCAGTATATTGTTCAGAATTCGTCAGAGAATAAGAATCAATCATAAATTTTGAGGTTGAATAATTTTAAACCACTCTTATGGGTCCCCAAAGAAAAACCCATAAGTGACAAATTTGAATTTTACGTAATATTGCGGTTTATTGACGCTTTTTAAAAGTTTATGAAGAATAAATAATCATTAATCGGTAATTTAAGAATACACAGTCATTTGTTAACTAATATTCAATTGTTTACACAATTTTAATTCGTTTAAATATTTGTTCTGTTTTCAGTTAACTCGCGGAATGAACGTATTTTCTAGACTTTATGAGTTATTTAATCAATAATAACAACAAAATAATTTGTTTAAATAATTTTACAATTATTTAAATAATACTTATTTGTTCAAGCATATATTTCACCTAAAAAAAGGAGGAGAAACATTTTATCTCACCAAATTTTCGAGAAATTTTAATATTTGTAAGTACTCATTTGTTTATTATGAATACTCGTAGATCTTTAAACAAATTTAAATTTTATAAACATCCACGAGTATCCATAATAAACAAATTAGTACTTAAAAATATTAAAATTTGTCGAAAATTTAGTGTATTAATAATAATAATTGTGAAATTATTTGAACAAATTATTTTATTGTTATTAATGATTACATTACTTATACAGTCTAGAAAATACGTTCATTTTACAAGTTAACTGAAAAAAAAACAAATATTAAAACAAATTAAAATTGTTCAAACAATTGAATATTAGTTAAAAAATGACTGGATATTCTTAAATTACCGATTAATGATTATTTATTTTTAAAAAACTTTGAAAAAGCGTCAATAAACCGCAATATTACGTAAAATTCAAATTTGTCATTTATGGGGTTTTCTTTGGGGACCCATAAGAGTGGCTTAAAATTATTCAACCTCAAAATTTATGATTGATTCTTATCCTCTGACAAATTCTGAACAATATACTGAAACACGGAATTATTTGTAACATATTATCGCGTTTAAATATTAGATTTAAAAAAAGCTCACTTTTTCCCATGTTAAATCAATGGGAACCTTCATGGTCTTTGCAGCACCCCTAAATATTAACCGATTTTAATAGAATTTGGAGATTTTTTTTTGAGCATTCGAACAAAACTGGGGGGTGAGAGCAGAGAAATACGAAAAGTGAAAAATAAGGGCCACACCCTATTGTACATAATTCAATGATATTCGATAGATTTTGAAAAAATCCAATAGCATTTGTTAGAATTAGAGAAATGTAATGGAATTCAAAAGAATTGAATAAAATTCAATGAAATTCGATAGAGCTCAAGAAACTCTAATGGATTTCGATCAAATTTAAGAAAATGTAATGTAATTGAAGAGAACTCAATGGAATTCGTTAGAATTAGAGGCAATGCAATAGAATTTGACAAAAATGAATTAAATATAATGAAAGATAGAATACAAGGAAATTTGATGGATTTCGATGAAATTTAAGGAAATTCAATGTAATTGAAAAGAATTCAATGGAATTCGTTAAAATGAGAGGAAATCCAATGTAATTCGACAGAATTCAATAGAAATTAAGGAAATCCAATGGAAATCGATTGAATTCGAGGAAGTCCAATTGAATTCGATAGAATTTCTTAAGAAATTGCAGATGAATTCGTCAGAATTCAATACAATCAAAATAAAATTCAAGACTAAAAAAAATCCAATAGAATTCGATAGAATTTAAAGAAATCTAACAGAATTTCATTGAGGTTCACTGGAGTTTGTTGACATTTAAGGAAATTCAATGCAACCGAATCGATTCTAACCCACGGTGGAGGTTATAAAAACTCTTTCGACAAGAAATCTTAACTAACAATTTTTTTTTAATTTCGCATCTCCTATTTTTTTTACTTCTAGAAATTGTGAAGATAAATAAATATCGAGAATTTCAGCTGCATACAAAAAAAATTTACTTAGTATTTAATAATATTGTGTTCTAGTCTAGAATAGGATGTTTCAAAAAGGCTTTTCTGAAATGTGAAAATGATTTTCGATTTTTTAGAAAAATAAGTAAAATAATAAAGTTTGACCAGGTGTTTATTAATGCTATTTAAAAAATGTTCAAGTTGAAAACCGTAACAAAGTCGAAAAATTATCTTCATCTTAAAATGAATTTGTCATTCATAGCAATGAATGAATAAAACATTTTTGGGACCATCAATCAGGATATCTATATTAGATTCATAAGAAAAAAATTGAATTTTTTCGTAATTTTTGACGTCTCTAGGCAATTTGAATGATTAAAAAAAGGTTTTCAGTGAAACGAATAATAATTTTTCATTTTATAAAAATCTCTTATCATACAATAAATCATTAAGTGTTCAGATGAATTTTATTAATAATTTTTATCTGAATCCTTGAAAATTTTGAGAGATTGTTCAATTTTATTATGAAATTTAATTTTTAGGTTTAAAAACAGAGATACATGTTTGGTTTTCATGAAGTTTCGTTTCAATTGCCTAAACTTCCGAAAAATGTGTAGGAAATATTGCTAAATAAATTTTTTTATTGCAGAAAACAAAAACAAAAATGACCAAAAACAGTGACAAATATAGATAGAAATGGTAATACAAGAGCTAAAGAAACGTAATAATTTGTTTCGCTACCCTTGAATTTTTTTCTTGTTAGAATTGTACTTCCTGGTAGTGTTTACAATATAACTTTCTCACTTGCGGTAATCGACCAAGCTTTCCTACCCTCTATAAAAAAGGCTTCTCGCCCTTTAACGAAGTAAACGTCACTCACTTTGGCCCCTCGATTAAGTCAACATGTCAGGGCTTTAAGGTGCTTTCTAGTGTGTCGAAGTTCGCTAAACTAAAGAGGCTTCTTCAACCCATTTGAAAAAAGTCCTAAGCTTTACAGAACATCTTGTTAGAAAATCCGATTTGCCACTCTCGAATTAATTTTAAGCTTCATCTGCTCAATTAATGATGAATTCAAGACACATTTTATTAATTTCAAAGAGTAACTTTATTGAGGCCAAAATTATTCAAAAAATAGATGAAATATTCTACATTTCTAATTTTCTACAAAAGATTTCAATTTTCAACCCGAAAATATGAATTTTCAACAAAGAAATTAATTTTCCACCAAATAGTTCACTATTTAACAAAACAATTGAATTTTCCAAAAAAGACGAACTCTCAATGAAGTAGTCAAATCCTCAGCCAATATAGATTAATTTTAAACCAAAATTTTCAATTTTCAACAAAATAGTTGACTTTTCTACCAAACTGTTGAAATTTTTAGCCAAAAAGTTTAATTTTCTTCAAAGGAGTTAAATTAGCAGCCCGAAAATATAATTTTTCATCAAAAAAGTTAATAGTGGAATTTTCTACCTGAAAATATGAATTTTTAACAAAGCAGTTAAATCCTCAACCGAAACAGATTAATTGTTAGTTCAACAGTTGCATTTTTCAATCTGAAATTTCTACCAAACAGGAGGAATTTTCAACAACAAAAAAAAGAAATTTTTAACAAAATAATTGAATTTTTAACCAAAGATATGAACCTTCAACAGAAAAATTAAATGTTAACAAATTATTTTTATTTTAAATAAAACAAAGCTGAGCTTAACCAAAATAGCTGCATTTTTAACAAAATAGGTATATTTTCCACCAAATAGATGGATTTTTAAATCAAATGATAAATTTTCAAAAATAAATTTTTTTCACAAATTAGTTCACCTTTGAATCAATTAGTTGAATTTTCAAATCACAAACTACGAATTCTTAATAATAAATATAATAGTTGATATTTAAGATGAAAATTTTTATTTATAAACTCTTGAATATAGCCCAGAAAAAGAAATTTCAATACAATACTTGATTCCTTAACAACAAAATTTTTTTTTCATTAATTAGTTGCATTTTTAATAAAAACAGATAATATTTGTACCAAATAAGATGAATTTTCGAACCACAAGGACGAATTTTCAACCAAAATAGATCAATTCCTTACAAAATATGTTCTAGTTTATGTTTCAACAAAAAAATATTTTTATTTTAAATAAAAAACAGTTGAGATGAAACAAAAAAGATGAATTTCCAAGAAAATAGGTATGTTTTCCATTAAATAGATTAATTTTCGAATCAAGTGATGAATCTTCAACAATAACAAAATTTTTACAAATTAGTTCACCTTTGAACCAATTAGTTGAGTTTTCAACCATAAAATACAAAATACTAGTTTTCAACTAAACAGTTGCATTCTCAATGAAAAAATATGAAATTTATACCAAAAAGAAATGAAATTCCAAACCAAAAAGACGAACTTTTGACAAAAAAAGATTTTTCAGACAAAAAAGAAAACAATGTCAACCAAATTGTTGAATTCTAAGCAAAAACATGAATTTTCTACTAAACAGTTAAAATTTGAACCCGAAATGATGAATTTTCAACAAAAAAGTTAATTTTCAACAAAATAGTTGAATTTTCAAACTAAAAAAAAAAACAAATTTCAACGAAGTAGTAACATTTCTAACCAAAAAAGTTTAATTTTCAACAAAAAATTTAATAGTTTATATTTAAAACAAAAATCATTTTGATTTTGAATATAAAACAGTTGAGCTCAACCAAAAAACATGAGTTTTCAACAAAATAGGTATATTTTCCACCAAATAGTTTAATTTTGGAACAAAACAGTTAAAAGATCAACCCGAAATAATGAATTTTCCAGAAAAAGTTAATTTTCGAAGAAAACAGTTTAATTTTGAACCAAAAAATTACTTTTTAACAAAATCGTTAAATATTCAACAAAATAATTGAATTTTCAACCAAATAATAAAATTGTGAAAAAGTGTTTAATAGCTGAATTTTTAACGAAGAAAATTAATTTTCGACCAAAAATGACAAATTTTCAAGCAAAGAGATGAATTTTCTACTAGAAGGATGAGCATTAACAACAACAACAAAAATTTCAACGAAGTAGTTCAACAACAAGTAGTTGCATTTTATACCAAATGTTTGAATTTTCAAGCCAAAAAGGCGAATTTTTTACGAAACAGTTTAATTTTCAGCCCGAAAATATGAATTTTCAACTAAAAATTTAATTTTCAACCAAATAGTTGTATTTTCAACCCAAAAAGACGAATTCTCAACAAAACAGTTGAATTTTCAACCATATAATCAGCTTCAAAATTTTATTTCGAAATCTTCAAAAATCTATGTTTAAAAATTTTTGAATTCCTTTTAAGTTAAAAATAATTTTTGAATCTTTTTAAAACTTTTAAAGATTTTTGAAAATGATTCGAATTTTTCCTAAAATTTGTTAAAAACCTTTCAAAATTACAAAAAAAATTGGCTCAGAATCTTCCAGATTCCCTTTTGAAAATTTTGAAAATATTTTGAAATAGTTTTAGATCTTTTGAAATAATCACTTAGAATTAATTTTTAAATTGAAATATTATTAATAATTTTCCCAAGAATCTTAAGAAAATTGTTTTATTCTCTTGGAACTTTTCCAGATTTTCAAAAAGCTTCTAAATTTTTTGTTCGATTCTTCAAAAATCTACGTTTTGAATTTTTTGAAATATTTTTAACTTTAAAATTATTTTTGAATGTTTCAAAACTTCTAAATATCTGAAAGTTGTTGAAATCTTTTTGAATTATCTCTTCAAATTCATTTTAAAAAAAATCAATAATAAAAGAAAAATTAAAATAAATAAAGAATTTCGTGTATTGTACAAGATGTTATAGTTCAAACAGTATAGAAATGAAAATTAAAAAATTTTAAAACGTCCAGTTTTTGGCCCAAAACTTTCTATAGCGATCTTTGAAATTTGTTTTCAATCAGGCAAAAATAAGGAATCATTTTCTTGATATAAGAAAGAAATTTCCGAGTCAAGGTTTCAGAAATTCTAACAAAAATATGATTTCATGTATCACTCTAGTCCATATGATATAAACAGTTTTTAATAATAAAATTAAATCCACCTTTAATCCTCTGTTTCACCTAAAATTGAACTACTAAACCGATTCATAGTGGGGTGAAATTACAAACAAATTGTTAAAAATACGATTCCGGCTACAATTTATTTTGAATCGATTTCTAAGTTTCATTTTTAAATGAAAAGCTAACTAAATTCTAATAATTAATTTGTTAATCATGATTGTATTATCATCAAAATAGCAGGCGATTTTCAATTGTTTTTGATATTCATGAAGTATTGTTATAAACAAATTTTATAAACAAATGCGCAGTTTGAGTAATTTTTTATAGTTTGAGTTACTTTTTTTTTTAACGTACTATGCTATTCATGCCAGTGATACTTTTGTAAACTATATTGCCATTTAATGACAAATGTGATTGTTATAAACAAATTTCATAAAGAAGTGCCCAGTTTGAGCAATTTTTCAATGTTTCAGGTACTTTTTTTTTAAACGTGTTTTGTCCAACTTGCCAGTCATGCTTAAGTAAACTATATTGTAATTTCATAATCGTGATTTTAATTAACAAATTTCATAAATAATTGCACAATAATGCACAATAATTGCAAAAATTGCGTTGGAAAGATTCTTAATTTCCACGTCAAGCGAGCCATAGATAAGGTATTGTTAATGAATAGAGACTGAGTTAGTCAGCGAGAAACACCTGTCTAATTTCTGATTTTTTACAATTTTCAAGATTCAATTTCCGGCAAAGTCTAGGAAAATAATGGTAAAAATTTGATAGTTACGCAAAATTAACCTTGAAGCTTCCCCTTTAAAACGAGCTGAATGAAATATAAAGATGTTCACTGGTTCTCGAATTTCAATCAAAAATTTAGAGGCATGCGCATGATGAAAATCGCTCGGTAATTCAATAATTCAAGATTCAATAATTCAAGAACCAGTGAACATTTTTACAGTTTATTGGGCTTATTTTTATGAGCGGACTTCCAGCTTCATTTTGTATAACTTTCAGTATTTTACAATTATTTCCATAGATTTTGCCAAGAGTTGTGAATTTTTTAAATCGCTATTCTTTCAAGTGTCATACTCCTGGACGGTATTGTATGCTTCGCGAATGTTTATTTATCGATTACACACTAATATCAATCATTTTCAATTAATCAAATGTTATTAAAACAACCAAAATTTTACATTTTTTCAAATTTATGTTCTTAAGAATTTAGTTGGCTTAAAAAAAAACTTTACAATCGATTCAAAATTGTAGTCACAATCGTATTTTAAACATTTTCTCGTTATTCTGCCCCCACTTTGCGCTGCGGTCCTTGTCATTTTCAAACTGCAAACAAATTAATATCATCACAGAAAAAACTGGGGGTTCAGTAATGTTGCGGCTCAAGTAAAAGTTGGCATCCTTTGGAACTTAAGCTCTAAAGGAACTCTTTTTGAGGGTTCCTTTTTAGTTCGTTGATATCCGATAGGTGGCCGTTGGCGGATGCTGACTTTTAACTGCGCATGTGCTGAAAAGCCCGGACCCATTTGAAACAAATAAATACTATGAATAATCATACAGATAAATATTGACAGCCATTTTTTAATCTTTTTTAAAACAAATTAAAATGATATAAATACCTACCTTCTTTTTGAAAAATAATATTAACGTAATATTGCAAGTGTATATTATATCATTTTAAATAGTACCACGCTTTTTGGTACATACGCACTTGAAAACATCGGATTTCAACATCACCTTGAAAACTGTCACATTTCAAGTGAACTATATTCCTTTCAAGAAGGACTAAAGTCTATAATTTTAGTTTATTTATTATATTTTCCCAGCGTAATATTATTTAATCTGAATTATAAAGTAAAATGTGCATCATTAACTTGTAAAATCTTCGAAGTGAGTCAAGGCAGAAGTGACAAAAAGGCCCTATTAGAAAAGTTTGAATCCATACTGTGGGTTCCTTTAGAAACCATTGATCACTCTGAGTTCCTCTTCATCAAGTGAGGTTCTTTTTGTTGCAACTCCTTTGGAACCAAGAATTGGTTCTGAGAGAAACCCGATTTTTTTCTGTGATCAAAAAGATGTTGTTAATTCAAATTTATAGATACCCAAGATATGCTTGAATGTGCTTTTTTATTTTAGCGGGAGAGAGGAGGGCGCAAGTAGTAGCCAAAGAGAACTGCGATCAACGCCGGACTGGGGTCCAGGTGCCGTAAACGGCGAACACCTTTGGGCACCAACCGCAGCATCTGGAGACTTTTGTTACGTCAACGATTGCTCGGTAAGTGGATTTTAATTTTCTTGTTAATTTTTTAAGAAAAGCTGCCAAATACTAAAAATAATATACTTTTTGGGAATGTAGCCTCAGGAGAAGCAGGGTCGGATAGTGGTGGGAAAACAGGGGGGCGGGGGATTACGGGAGAGAAGTCGAAGTGTGGTGTGGGAATTAAGGGGCATTAGAAATAAGGGGCGTGGGAATTAAGGAGCCTGAGAAATAAGGGGAGTGGGAATTAAAGAGCATGAGAAATAAGGGGCGTGGGAAATAAGGGTTATAAAGGTAAGTAGGGTTTAACGAGAGGAAGGAGGAAGAGCAGTAGAAGAGGAGAATGGAGGGGAGTATATGCAAGGGGGAGTAGGGAAGGGGAAACAGGAGAGGGGAGGGCAATTGCGCAGTGCGGGATTACCCGCGGGGGGGGGAGATAGGCCGGATAGTATAGCAGAGGAGAGGAGAAAGGGTGGAGTGATAGGGGGAGGGGAAGATTCGAAAAACCTAATTAATGTCCTAATAGGCCACGAAACCCTTTTTGTAGGCGCATGATGCCTACTTTGACTAATTTTTTTTAATCAAATCGCTTATATCTTTTGAGAGCTATTAAATTGTTTCTATCTGCTTGCCCTAGTTTATGTGTAAAAAAATGAAAAAAAGGAGAAAAAAAAAAGAAAAACGATCCTTTATCCTAACGACATTGCCAAAAGCAATTATATGTATACGTGCTTCTTCCTTCGTAGACTCGGTTGACGTAAAAGGCAGGGTCGAGTGATTAATGAACGATCTTAGATGTTAACCAGTTCGGCGAAAAAGTATTGAAATTTCTGAGCCTTCAAGGGTTGAATTTAAAAACAATTTAAAAATACCTCAGCACTAGGGTGTCCTGAAAAAACTCGAGGTTTTTTTTATCACGCACCTCCTAAAGTCTTTTCGTTTAGTAAACAAAGAAATTCGTATTTTTGTTAAATTGAAAACAACATTTGAACTGTGGCAGAGTGTGCCAAAAAGCACTTTTTTTATCAAAATCGCTGGACAGTTTAATTTGCAACGGGTTCTGTTGTATGTTTTTAAAATGACTGAATGACTCAACTCAAGAGTTGAGTTGACTTTGAAACCTGAAAAGAGAATTTTTCAAACAAATGACCAAAAAAACGAATTTTCATCAAAATAATTAAATTTTTAACCAAAGAGAACAAAATTCAACAAAGAAAAAATAATTTCCTGTGTAACATTGGAATTTGACTGAATTTTTAATTCAAGAAGATAAGTTTTTTCTTTAAATAGTGGAATATGAATTTTTAACAAAAATTTAATTTTCATCCAAAAACGACGAATTTCCAACAAAATAGTTGAATTCTCAACCAAAACAGATTAGTTTTTAGTCAAACAGTTACATTTTCAACCAAAAAATATGAAAATTCTAACAAAAGAGATGAATTTCGAAACGAACAAACAAATTTTCAACAAAATAAATGTTCAACCAAAGAGATGAACCGCAAAAAAAAAATGAATGTTTCACAAAGTACTTGAACTTTCAACCAAGCAGCTGAATTTTCAACCAAAAAGGATGAATTCTCAATGAATAGTATAATAGCAAATATTTCAACCATTCAATTAATTCAAAAACTTCGAATTTTTAACAAAATAGCTCAATTTTAAACGAAAAAAAAAACGAATTTTCAACATAATAATTACATTTTCAACCAAAGAGAAGAATCTTAACCAAGAAAATAAATTTTCTGCGAAACAGTGGAATTTTCAACTAGATAATATCACTTCTCATCAGAGACGTTAATTTTCAACCAAATAGTTGAACTTCCAATTCAAGAAGATAGGTTTTTTTTACAAAATAGTGGAATATGAGTTTTCACCAAAAATTTAATTGTCAACCAAAAATGACGAATTTTCAACAAAATAGTTGAATTCTCAACCAAAACAGATTATTTTTTAGTCAAAAAGTTGCATTTTTAACCAAAAAGTATGATATTTCTACCAAAAGATATGAATTTTCAACCGAAAAAATGAATTTTCAATCAAAGAGATAAACCTTCAACCAAAAAAAATATTTTTCAAGAAAAAAGTTGAATTTTCAATAAAAAGGTGATTTTTTAAGCTAAAAAGTCGCAAGTTTTAGCAAACGGTTGACTTTCAATCCTGAAAATATGAATTTCAAACCAAGAAAGATGAATTTTCAACGAAGAGCATAAAAGTTAATATTTCAAAAAAAAAAAAAAAATGTCTACCAAAAGAGATAAATGTTGATAAAAAAAGGTGAGTTTCCAAGTGAAATTTTCGAACAGTTGAGAAAATCTTCGACTTTGAAATCCGTCAAGATGAATTTTGAACGAAATACTTCGTTTTTAACCATTAAAGATGAACTTTTAACCAAATAGTTGAATTTCTCAATCAAGAAGGATGTATTTTTAATGAAATGGTTGATTTTTTAACAAAACAAAAAAATGAGTTTGCAACAAAAGAGATGAATCTTAAACCAAACAAATAAATTTTTTACAAAGCAGTTGGATTTTGAACCAAGATATGATTCTTCATCAAAACAGTTACTCTTTAACCAAATCGTTTGAATTTTAAAGTCAAGAAAAATTTTTTACAAAACAATGGAATGTGAATTTTCAACAAAAGTTTAATTTGAAATAAAAAACGGCGAATTTTCAACAAAATAGTTTAATTCTCAACAAAACAGATTTGGGATTGAGTCAAATAGTTGCATCTTTAACCAAGGAAGATGTTCTACCAAAGCAGATACATTTTAAACAAAAGAGTTGATCTTCAACCAAAAAGATGCATTTTTAACCAACCATTTGGATTTTTGATTTAAAAAAACGATGACTCATTAACAAAATAGTAAAGTTCATAACAAAATAATTAAGTATTCTACCAAACAGTAGAATTTTAACCAATTGTGATAAACAAAAAATGTCATAATAGACATTTCAAAAAAAAAAAAAAGAATTTTCAAACAAAAAGAAGGGAAATTTGTCAAATAAGTGGAAAAGAGGGAAATAGAGGAAAGATTGAGTAGTCTGTTAATATTTTTAATTATTCTGGGGCTCCTTAAGATATTAGGAGCGCAGCCTAAACTTTTTTTTTAATAAAACAAAAATACCTACTTATTTTTTTTACCAAGTCGAAGAAGTTTAGGGGTTGCGCGATAAAAAAATCCAGCAATTAAATTAAAAATATTCCCAACTTTCTGGCAATGACCTTTAGGATTTTATACTAGCTACGCAAGGAGCCATCCTTCTTCGCTTTTAGACCAAGCTATATTTAAAAAGTCTTCATGAAACCTTCACTCTCTCGGTTCACTTATATTTTTATTATTGGATCTCCGATCTTCGTAAATCAGTAAAAAACGCGATAAAAATAGAGCCGTAGGAGCTCGGCCTCATCATTACAAATCCTGTCTTACAATAATAATTCGCTTAAATATTCAAAGCATACAATGCTCTTTTATTTATCGCTTTACTCCCTCATCCACTTTAAAGTAGCAGGGTCCTCCATATCACGATAGAGCCACCTGGGACCCATTTCATTAAAACTTATAAGTCAGGAGAGATGGGCACGTATTTAAAATATATTTTCAGGCAAACTGCATTATAGAGGACCTTTTTCCAATAGAGGAAACCTCTCTACAGTGGATGATGCAACCTACAGTGGATAATCATTATTTCTCAGCGAAAATATAAGTAAAATAATTATTTTGAATTTAATTTATTAAAATGTAAAATGTGCCTTAACTATTACTTAACTTAAATGGGGTTTCGCAGATATTAGTATTTTAATTGATTATTATCCACTATAGGTTGCATTATTATATTATTGCATTATCGCCAACGGCGATACCACGCTGAAAACACCAGTTCTCGTAAGATCACTGAAGTTAAGCATTGTTGGGCGCGGTTAGTACTTGGATGGGTGACCGTTCAGGAATACTGCGTGCTGTTGGCCCGTCGTGGGTGTGGTGGGCCCACATTGGTAGTAAATATCCACCTAGAAACACTACCCGAATCGGGTAGTGAGGCAATGAACTTTCGAGTTCGAACTGCTAATCAATGTATGTATGTATAGGTTGCATTATCCACTGTAGGGTGGTTTTCCATACTTTATGAATTGGGGTTATCCAAACTTTTTTTTAGAATTTTCATACATATTGCCCCCAAATTTCTTCGAATCCACACAAAAAATTCGCTTTTTTTTAAATTATATTAAGAGATACTGCAAGCCCGATGAACTTTAACACGTATTTCCCATAAAAAACAAATTAGAAATTATTTTCAACATAGCGCCCCCATAAGTATGTTTTATAGGCTCCTAAAAAAACCCTATAAGTGACCAATTAAGTTTTCCGAGTTTTTGGCTCTAACTATGATTTTTTTGCTTTTTTTTAAATTACCAATTGTTTCTTATATATATGAAAAATTACTTTCTAGTGATAATTAAATGTTTACATAAATTTTTCAAACAATTTATTATTGTTTTTAGAAATTTTCTCTAAGAATAAAGTTAGAAAGTCGCGAGTTTTTCTGAATTTTCAACTTATTTTAAACTTTTCAGTTAGAGCGAGGCAATTAAATTCAACATAAATAATTTTTTTAAATCTGTTATTATTTATAACAATATTCTATTAGAATAATGCTGAAAGTTTGCAGTTTTTTCTAGAATTTTCCACTTTTTGTCCACTTTTCAATAGAGTGAGGTAACAATCAAGTCAAGTCAAAAAAAATAATTGTTTAAACAATTTATTATTATTTACAATAATTTTTTTTTTTTTTTTTTTTTTTTTTTTTTGCCAACGGCGATACCACTCTGGAAACACCACTTCTCGTAAGATCACTGAAGTTAAGCATTGTTGGGCGCGGTTAGTACTTGGATGGGTAACCGTTCAGGAATACCTGCGTGCTGTTGGCCCGTCGTGGGTGTGGTGGGCCCACATTGGTAGTAAATATCCACCTAGAAACACTACCCGAATCGGGTAGTGAGGCAATGAACTTTCGAGTTCAAACTGCTAATCAATTTTTTTTTTTTTTTTTTTTACAATAATATTCTCTTCAAATAATGCTAGAAAGTTGCAGTTTTTTTATAAAATTTTTCACTCTCTTTTCACTTTTCATATAAAGAGAAGTAATAATTAATGCAATTTAACCAACCTAATTGCCTAAACAAATTTTTATCATTTACAACTATCTTATCTCACGGTAATGCTAGAAAGTACCGTTTTTTACGAATTTTTCAACTTATTTTCAACTTTTCAGTAAGAGCGAGGCCATAATGAATTAAATTTAATGGAACTAGTAATTGTTCAAACCATTTGATATTATTTATAATAATATTCTCTAAGAAAAATGCTAGAGAGTTGCAAAATTTTCTCAAATTTTCCACTTTTTGCCACTTTTCAATTACAGTGATGTAACAATTAATTCTTGTTCAAAAATGTAATTATTCAAACAATTTATTATCATTTTTAATAATCTTAATTTTGAATAATACTAGGAAGTTGCGATTTCTCCTGCAATATTCAACTTTTTGTCCACTTTTTATCTAGATTATTATTATAGATTAGCAGTTCGAACTCGAAAGTTCATTGCCTCATCTACCCGAGACCGCCACACATCTCTATCTTGTGCATTCTCCATCCAGTTTAAGTGATCATGTCCTAGTTCTTTTAGATCATCCCTTACATTTTTCTCCCATCTGTTTCTCGGTTTGCCTAGGGGTCTCTTACCAGTCGGTCTCCCTCTTAAAACTTGCGCCACTGTTCTTTCATTGCCCATTCTTCCTACATGCCCCGCCCATCTTAATTTACGCGCTTTCATTACTCTATTAATATTTGCTGACCCGTAGAGAGCGTGCAGCTCATCATTATGCAGTTTTCTCCACTCGCCGGTCTCTTCGTCCCTTTTTGGACCATAGATTTTTCTAAGTACTTTATTCTCGAAAACTCTAAACCTATTCTCTTCTCCTTTCGTCAGCGCCCACGTTTCACACCCGTACATGACGACCGGCATTATTATCGTTTTGTAAATTCTTACTTTGATGTTTCTAGATAGCGATCGCGATTTTAGTAGCGTGTTTGCTGCATAATAGCACCCATTGCCAGCGTGTAGCCGCGCATTGATTTCCGTTTTAATCTTATTTTCGCTAGTTATAATAGACCCGAGGTATTTAAACTCGTTAACCCTTTCGAATTTCATATTTCCGGCCATTAGATCCCCGTCTTGATTACTTTGTCCGGACCTGACGACGGTCATATATTTTGTCTTCGATTCGCTAACTTCCAAGCCAATCTCTTTGGCTTTTGCGATCAAGATTTCTGCATTTTTAGCTACCGTTTCTTTATCATCCCCTAGTACGTCGAGATCATCCGCATATCCAAGAATTTGTATTACCCCATTGAGGGTAGCACCGGTCGGATTCGCCTGCACTTGCCTAACCACGTATTCTAAAACTAAGTTAAAAAGGACGCACGAAAGTGCATCGCCCTGTTTCAGGCCATCGCGGATCGAAAACTCTTCAGATAAACTACCGTTTACGCGTATTCTACCCTTACTGCCGCTTAAGCAGATTTCGATAAGTCTAACCAATTTTCTTGGCACACCCAAGAACTCTAGGATCCAGTACATTCGCGCGCGTATAATAGAGTCGTAAGCTTTTTTAAAATCGATAAATAGCTGATGTACTGCTTCTTTAAATTCCCATTTCTTTTCTAACAGTTGTCTAATTGTAAACATTTGATCGCTTGTAGATCGGTTTCGGCGGAATCCACACTGGTAATCCCCAATGATTTCCTCGGCAAAAGGAGTTAGTCTACTTAGGATAACATTAGACAGGATCTTGTAGCACGAAGGCACAAGTGAAATTCCCCGATAGTTGTTACAGTTAGTTTTATCGCCTTTTTTAAAGATGGGAATAATGATAAAAGGTATTCCATTCTTCCGGCATGCGTTCTGTTTTCCAAACTGCGCGTATCAATTTACAAATTTGCCTTGTGAGGCAAGGGCCTCCATTTTTTATCAGTTCTGACGGTAGGTCATCAATGCCCGCGGCTTTGTTATTTTTCAACTTCTTTATGGCCATTTCTATTTCTATATCAGTAGGATCGTTAATTAATAGATCAGCAGTGTGGATTTCGCCGAGATTACCTTCAACGGGGGCTCGCGTACATTTAATAGTTTATCGAAATAATCTTTCCATAAATTCAGTCTCTCTGTCGCATCGGCTACTAGATTGCCATTTTCGTCCCTCATTACTTCCGTTCTACTTTGAAAGCCTTTCTTTATAAAATTGATTCCCCTGTACATCTCACGCGGGTTATTTTGTTTATTATGCGCTTCTATTGCTAGTATTTTATTCTTTTCCCACTCCCTTTTTTTGGATCTATAGAGCCTATTTGTACTTTTGCTAATCTCGAGATATTTCTTATGTGTTTGATCGCACTTATTTTGTAAACTACTTAGTCTGGCCTTCCGACGTTTCTCAAACCAGAGTATGCACTCTTCGTCAAACCATGGTTTGCTTTTGGTTACTTTCTTAAAACCTATCGTAAGTTTCGCGGCTGCCTTTATCGCCTTTTTCGTATTGCTCCACAGGGTTTCCGGGTCCTCCTCGTGATTATTGTTATCGTCTCTCTGTTCTTGGAGAGCGTCGAAACTATTAGAAATCTCAACTTGGTAATTTAATGTTTCTGTTGCTGTTTTGAACTTATCTATATTGAAACGAACTGTTGGCTCTGTGCGGCTTGTTTTCTTACTTAACGCTAGCCTAGATCTTAGTTTTACTATCACGAGAAAATGGTCTGAATTTAAATCCGCTCCCCTATACGATCTTATATCGAGAATGTTTGTATGACGTCTTCTGTCTATTAGAACGTGATCAATCTGATTGTGAGTATTACCATCTGGTGATGTCCAGGTGGCCTTATGTATATTTTTATGCTTGAAATATGTGCTTTTGACAACGAGGTTCTTTGAAGCTGCAAAGTTTATTACTCTGGTTCCATTATCATTACTGACGTCATGCAAACTTTCTGACCCTATTGTAGGCCTATACATTGGTTCTTTTCCAATTTTCGCGTTGAAATCCCCCAATACTATTTTTGCGTCAAACGTTGAGAACTTGTCAAAAACCTGCTCGATTGTTTCATAAAAAAGATCTTTAGTGTCTTCGTCTTTGTCCTCGGTGGGGGAGTGCACATTGATTAATACGTGTTTGCTGAAATTACCCTTTAGTACAATGTATGATAACCGGTCGTTAATGAATTGCATGTCGATAAGTGCTTGCGAAATTCGTTTATTAATAAGAAAACCAGTCCCCAGTCTTTGCCCCTTAGCTCCTCCCCAGTGCAAAGTATAGTTATCCCTAGAAATTGACGCGAAATCGCCCGACCAGCAGGTTTCTTGAAGTGCTATTACGTCAGTTTTGTATTCAATTGCTATCTTAATGAGTTCGCTAAATCGGCCAGTTTTTAGACTACGCGCGTTTAGAGTTCCCACCCTTAGATCTTTAACTGTAGTTTTTTGTTTTTGCAAGTTAGCCATGGTAGTTTCAAGATAATCCGCACGTTAGGATCCTATTCCGATCGTAGGTGAGTCCACTGTCCCAGGAGTGATAACCCCCATACCTCCCTAGGTCTAAGTATGGGAGCTTTCCGACTCTGACAAGGACCATGTCAACTTGTCGTCAGACACATTACAGTTTCATCCTCGTACCCTAACGTCCCCCTGCAAGGCAGCGCGCCTACTGGCATCAATACCCCTTTGGCCCTATGCAGGCGAATCATTCCACACATCCCTTGCGGGCAGTGTCATCGCTGCAGTGTCCAATGGGCAGCAGGATTTTTCCCTTACAAGATTTTTAGTTTTGGTTCGGGTATAGTTTCTAGGTGGGTACACGCTGCACCTTGGCTTGCCAGAACCCACCCATTGTGTATGAACGCGAATGGGTGGGTCCCCCCAAGCCATGGTTGTCGTGTACCTATTTTTTACCAGTGCTAGATTCACCACACCCACGACTGGCTCCTATCGGCTGTCCGCGACTGCTTATTCTTGTATTCGCAGTTAACCTTGGGGGCTGTTCAGCCTTACGGGCCGTTCCTCTATCCGCAACCTGAGGACGCGCTACGTAGTGGTGATAGGAAACCCACCGAGTAGATTTTATCTAGATAGTGGTGATAATTAATGCAATTTAACAAAAATTATTGTTTGAACACATTATTATTATTTATAACTATCTTTTTCTTAGAGTAATGCTAGAAAGTTGCGATTTTATTCGAAATTTTTAGCTTTTCTTCGACTTTTTAATTAGGAACAAATAATAAATATTGATAATAATTTAAATTATAATCAGCAACTACTTTAAGGAAAATTTACATTCAATATAATCCATATAGAAAATTTGAAGAATATTTCAAATATCTCTTTTATTTCGGACAAATATATTCACAAAAAAGAAAGAGATTTAAAAAAATGATTCTCTCTAATGCTTATTTATTATATGTTCATAACTAAAAAGCTCAAGCAAATTTCGTTAGCTTGCAATTATTATCACTTCAAAAAGTGAAAAGTCAGTAGAAAGCACATAGTATTTTATGTATTGGAAACAATTTGTAGTTAAAAAACCGCAAAAATGTCATAACGATCGCCAAAAACTCGAAAACCCCAATTTTTCACTTATGGGCGTTTTTGGGACCCTATAGAACAGACTTATGGGGGTGACATTTGAAAAATAATTATTTATATTCTATAGCTAATTGTGAAGAGAAATGTTGAATTTTGACTCAATTCACCTGATATCGACGATTCGGAATTAAATTTACAAAAAGTATTTTTTCCTAGTGGGAAATACGAGTTAAACTTAATTGAACTTGCGAAACCTCCAAATATAATTTTTTCCAACAAAAAAAAACAAGATTTTTTTGTAGATTCAAACAAATTTGGGAGCGATATCCATGGAAATTCGAAAAAAAATTGCAATGCATTTCTAGACCACCCTATTATGCATTCATGACAAATTTACGTTCAAATGAGGAGCACAAATGTATTTTCAAAGTCCTTGAAGGAGAGATTGCAGAATGCAGATTTATTCGGGTTCATAAAAGATTTAAGAGAAATAGTAATATCATAGGTCTCAAGCAAATAAGAAGAAATTTGAATATTATCAACTGTAGTAAAGCCGCGGTAGAAGACGCAAGTTTTATTACGTTTAACGTGACCTAAATTGGATGAATGCTTTGAATTTTTTTTATCATTACAAAATCTGCATGAGAAGATGCTGAAAAAATGTTATAAGTTTAATTTAAAAAGAAATTACACGTGTCCAAATGACAAGGTTCTATTTTCGAGTGGGCGCACAGAGGGGTAAAAAAAGTTTCCGTGACAAATCCATTTTTACCCTACATTATGCATTCGATTTAGCAACAAAATATACATTTTTTTAAACCTTTCAGAAGTCCTAATTTTTTTAAAGACTTTTAGATTTATCAAACAAGGTCTTATCTCTACTAAAACTATCTAGAAATAATTTTCAATGAGTGAGAATAATTTTAGAAAATGATTTATTACGTTATAATCAAATTATTGAACAAAAGTTATTTTTTTTGGGATTTGCGATGTTCAGCTCATTCAAATCTAGAGTTTTGGTATAAAATTTTCGCGAAAAAAAAATTATAAACAAATTTACAGTTTGCATATTTGGCAATGAATAGGGTTAATTCTTTTAAGGAATTAACTTAGAGTGTCTACGAATTAACTAAGAATCAACATAAGAACGATACTTTGCAAATTTACAAAAATGATTAAATATTTAAACAACTTTCAGAAACAACAAAAGTATCATAGCAAAGATTCATCGGAAACACATTATTACTCGAGTAGGTAAATAAAAATTGAGCGTCTTTGTTGTAAAATAGCCAAACTCTAAATTTGTTTATAAATATTGTTTGAGTAATCAACAATCGTTATCAATTTTCAACGTATCGTAGCAAAAAGTTATCGAAAAAATATTATTAGTTGTTTACTTTCAAAAATTAAGCCTATTTGTATTAAAATATCCAAACTGTGAATTTTTTTCTGAAAATTATTTGAATAATTGATAGTTCTTATGAACTTTTAAAGCACCATAGCGAAGAATCATCGGAAAGACATTCTTAGTTTATTTTGTAAAAAAATTAAGCCTATTCTTTGAAAAATAGCCAAACTCTGAATTTATTTATGAAAATTGTTTAAGTAATTAATAATTCTTGTAAATTTGCAAATTATCATGGCAAAAAGTCTTTAGACAGATCAAATTTTTATCAACAAATCTTTGCCAACTAAAAAAAAAAATTATTACAAAAAAAGTCCAAATCGAATTAATAGTGTAAATGTAGATTTTTAAAATCAGAATACAAAACTACGAATGTGTATAAAAATGTAATTTTTTCAATGAATAATTATGAAATTTTATGATTTTGTTAGAAAATTAAGAATTTTGTAAGAAAAATTAGAATAATATATAACCGCAAAATGCAATCCTAATTTTTACTAAATGTACAAATTTCCACATAAAATTATGAATAAATAAAATTTTCTACAAAAATAGGAAAATCAACGACCCAAAAATAAAGATTCCGTTTTAAAAATTTTTAATAGTTTTTTGTAGAAAATTACGCATTTCGACAAGAAGTAACCATAGTATATGCTTTGTACCGTTTTCCATCGTTTTCTTTTCAATAGAAATTTCTATACACAATTATAAATAAATTCAATTTTCCATACGAAAAACTATCTACGGTAGATAATGCAAACTACAGCGGATAATCATTAATTCAAAATATTAATAATATGTAAAATAATTAATTTAATTTAATTAATAGTAAAAAAACTATAAGTTTTCATAAATTACGATTAAATTTAATAATTTTTTTCATTTTTGTTCTTAATTAACGCAAATTATGACTAACGCAATTATGACTAACTATAACTTTATACGAAAATAGGAACAAAATAAAGTTTCAGTTTTTGAGAATTTTGAATAAATTTTCATAGAATATTAAGAATTTCTACTAAAAATAAGGAAATTGTACGATTTGAAAAGTTTTCCCTAGTTTTTTCCTAAATTACAAATTTCTACACAGACTCATATATAAATACAATTTTTTACGAAAAATCAGGATAATTGTCTGCCCCAAAATTATAATTTAGTTTTTCTTAATTTTTAATAGACTTTTATACGAAATTACGAACTTCCACCAAAAAAGAAACGAAAATTTACGATTTGCTAAAGATAGTCATAGTTCTTCATAGTTTTTTTTACGAAGTAAAAAATTTCAACCCACAAAAAAATGGGAACATCTTCGACCCTAAAATAAAGGTGAAGTTTTTCATAATTTTGAATAGCGTATTGTAGATATATCGAACTTATACAAAAAATAATATAAACTTACGATTTTCTCTGGCGAAAATGGTAATTTTTTCTGAAAATTTTGTAATTAATGTAAAAATGTGTAAATAACCAAATTCTAGCAAAAGCTCGCTGTTCCTATTACAGTAATTTTTATAATTTTCTACAATTTTTAGCGATTTTGTTTAAAAACAATAGAACATTACAAAAAAGTACAATGCTCAGGTTGTTGTACTTTATTGTAATTGACGCAGATAACATTTTTTTTTTAATTAAAAAAATTGTAAAACAATTACATAAATGATTGTACTAGGGACTACAATTTTCTAGCTAGAATTCCGACATTTTAAAAAGTTTTTGAGAGTAATTACAAGTTTTTACCAAAAATTGCAACTTTTAGACTTTTGTACTGTTTTTAATAATTTATCATATTTTGTTGTAAAAATATATTTCCACGAAGGTTTAATGGACAGTTGTAGTTTTCAATAGTTTTTTTTTGTTGAGAAAATTACTAATTTCTGCAAAAAATAACGAAAATTTAAGATATGCTAAGTTTTCTATAGTTTTTTTTCTAAATTATAAATTTCTACACGCACTTATATATAAATACAATTTTCTGCACAAAATTAGGATATAATCGACGACCCCAAAAGTAAGATTCAGTTTTTCACAGTTTTCAATAGGTTTTTATAAAAAATAATAAAAATGTTTCATTTGCAAAAGCTAGTTATAGTTCTTCATAGTTTTTACAAAATAAAGTGAAAATTTCTACACATAATATAATTTACTACGAAAAATTACAATGTTTTGCTAGAATTTGGACACTGTTACCAAATTTTACAGGTAATTACAAATTTTTTGCAAAAAATTTCAATTTTTAGATTGTTGTACTTCATTGTAATGTATTCCATTTTATTGTGAAAATACATTTCCACCAAGGTTCAAAAGTTAGTTGTAGTTTTTCATAATTTTCTTTTTTTCTTTTGTTAGAATTAAAAATTTCTATGAACAAATATGAATAAATAAAATTTTGTACTAAGAAATAGGCATTCCTGTGTTCCATAATTTTTAACTTGTTTTTGTTAGAAAATCACGAATTTCTACAAACGTTCATGAATAAGTGCAATTGTTTGTGGCTTTTTGCGACTCTCAGTGATAATATATTACATTCTCATTCTAATGAGAAGGTATTGGTTTTATGTAAAATTTGACATAGTCGGTTTTCATCAAATCTCCACGTTTTGAGACCCCCTGAGCCAGAAAAAACGGTTTTTACCAAGGTGTCTGTCTGTAGTCTGTCTGTCTGTCTGTCTGTAGCCACGATAACTTTCGAAAAAATGATCAGATTTGATTGAGCTTTGGCACACTTTTTTATGGCCGAAAAATAGAGAACGAGTTCGTTAACCAGCTATTTTGGATGAAAATTCAAAAAGTGAGCACATTTTGAAAATTTTTGAGACCACTTCTTTTGAAGATTTAAAAATTCTATGTATGGTTATTAGTAGTACGCAAAATGACGAACAAAATATTCTACTGACTTTTCGTGACAAAACAAAAATTACTGGAGTTATAGCATTTTCAAAATTCCAAAAAACAAACGAAAATGTACATTTTAAGCCGAAAAACGCACGATATGAAAAAAAGTCAAGAGGAGAAAAACGTTGCTTTTTGAACGCCCTATAATATTTTCATAACAACTTTTTGAATTTTTTGAAAAATAAAAAATTCAAATTTTGATCGCACAAAAAAATAATCAAAAATTCCATTTTGCTGTGAAACTATGCAAGATACGAGAAAAGATCATTCCACCAAAATTGTGCACCCAAAAAAGATCTACAAATTTCTCATTATTCACTTTTTGATATGACGCGTAGTTTTTGTTTTATTCGTAAAAAACAGCATTGAAAATAGAAAAATCAAATGCACAGAACCGAGCGTGGAACGCAAGGTTCAAATGATTTTCAAATCAAATATCGAGCGCGAAGCGCGAGTGTCTGGATGAGAATGTGTTCCTTAAGGTCGATAGAACCTTGAGTAAATGAAGTTCCTTTTCAGTCTAAAATAAAAACAAATTTAACAATCACTTAATATGTAGAGGTCTTGATAATTTTATAATATTTGCAAACAAACTTTTTCTTTTCATCGAAGTCGAACACGAAGTTGAAAAATCTAGAGCAACCGAGCGTAAAGCGCGATGTAGATACGCCCGAGCGCGTAGCGCGAGGTGAATACATAATCGAGCGCGAAGCGCGAGATAAATATATGATCGAGCGCGAAGCGCGAGATCCAACAGTTGCGCGCCCTAGGCGCGCTCAAACTTGCGAGCGAAGCGAGCTGCGCGCGCAGCGCGCGATGAGAATGTGCCCGCGAAGCGGGCAGATTTTTTTTTTTTTGGTTTTGTGGCTTCGGGGTCTCCAAATGACAAGAAAAGTATTTCAAGGGATTTGCTATTTCATATGATATCTAAGGACTTTCAAGGGTTTACAAAATTTGAAAGGATTTCAAAGATTTGGCAAATTGTAGGCTTATTTACAAGATTCCAATTAATTTTAATTTTCAAAAATTTCAAGGGGTTCTAGAAGGGTATTGAATATATCAAAGGATTTCAAAGACTTCAAGGGATTTTAGGGAATTTTAATGAATTTCTAGAAAACTTTAGGGAGTGAATGAAATAGAATGAAATTTCAAGGGACTTCTATGGATTAAACATTAAACATTTTAAGATGTCGTACAGGATTTCACAAGATTTAAGAGATTTTTGATGATTTTTAAAGATTTCAAAGAATATAGTTCATCTTCAAAAATACCCAGGAACTTATTGAGATTTCAAATGTACAAATTATTTAGCGTTCAAATTAAAATTTTCGGAATTAAAAAGGTTTTAAGCTTCAAATTTAAAAGTTTAAAATTCAAAAGAATTAAACTTGAGTCCTTTAATTTGCAGTTCAATTTTGATAACCTTAAATGAAAAACTTTTTCCAAATTGGATATTTATTAAAAAAAAAAAAGACTTTTTAACAAACTTTCGTAGAAGGATATAACATTTTTTTTAGATTTCCTTTTTATTCTAACGGATTTCCAGAGAACTTTATGAAATAAATGAAATGAAATTTCCAGGGACTTCTAGCGATTTATAGGGATTTCAGGGATTTTAGAGACTTCAAAGCTTTTAGACTAAATCTGAAAAGATTCGAAAGGATTTCACGAGATTTTATGGAAGATGCATATTGTATATCATATCATATAAATAGTTAATCCCTCGATGTGATATTTAAAAAATTGCATGACACTATTTTCCTACTATTTTTCCAACTGTATGCTACTATTGACACTATATTGAACTTCTCAAGTAAGTCCGAGGCCTGCCATTTCATCTTTGAAATTTTTCTAACATTTTCCAGAAATCCAGATTTTGCCACTGAGATATACTCCTGTAATACGGAATCCTGAGATAGAACTGTTCAATATGTAAGCAGCGAGATAAATTATTGTTATTGGGACACGTCGAATTATACAGTCCCTTTGGGATAAGATATAGGGAATAAATGGTACTTTTTGTCACGCTCATAGGGTACTTCTTTCGCGCTCAAAGGGTAACAAAAGGATAAATTCATAAGACTTCAAAATAATTCAATTCAAATTCAAAAGAATTCAAGTAAATTGGACAAATACAATAAAAAAAATTATGTTAAAGAAGAATTGGATGAAATTCATAAAAATTCAAGGTCAATTAAAAAAAAATCAAACGAATTGAAAACAATTTAAAAATATAAAAAAACTTGTTTGAATTCAGTAAATTCGAAATTACCTTAGAAAAATTCAAGGGAATGCAAAACAATTTGAATTAAATGGAATTGAGTGAATTCAGATAAATCAAGGGAAATGAGAAGAAATAGATGAAATTCATAAAAATCAGGCTGAATTTTAAAAGCTATCCAGTGAATTGAAAAAAATTAAAAAATATGAAAAAATTAATTGAATTGAGTAGAATTGAGTGAATTAAGAAGAATTAAGAATAAATTAATAAGAATTCAGGGCGAATTTCAAATGAATTGCAAAAAATATTTAAAAATCTCTTCAAATCTTTGAAATCCTACGAAATCTCTCATTTCTTGTGAATAAATTCTTTGAAATCCATTAAAATATCAAAATCCCTTAAAATCCCCTAAAATTATTAAAACACTTGAAAATCCCTTGAAATGGTTTAAATCTGTTGAAAATGCCTTGGAATCTTTTCAAATATCCTAAAATATTTCAAAGCCTTTGGAATACCTTCAAACTATTGCAATAAATAAAAAATTTCTGGAAACCTTTTAAAATTTCGTAACGTATTTCAAATCCCTTGATATCTTTTGAAATCCATCAAAACTTTTCAAAGCCCTTGAAAACGCCTGGGAATCTTCTACAATACCCTAAAATATTGCAAATCCTTTAAAATACCAATGAATTACTGAAATAAATTAAAAATTACTTGTCATCTTTTAAAATAACCTAAAATATTTCCAATCCTTTAATTTAAAGCTCTTGAAAATGCCAAGGTATTTGAAAAAATACCTTAAAATGTTTAAAATTCTTTGATCATTTCATCAATTGATCCTCAGGATCTATCAAATAAAAACTTTAAAAAAATGAAAAAATCTATTGAATCAAGTAGGATTGAGAAAATTTACAAGAATGCAAGTGAATTAAAAAAATGTACAAGAATTCCAAAGAATTAAAAGAATTCAGGATAAACTAATAAGAATTCAGTGTGCAATCCAAAAAATAATTTCAAATCTCTTCAAATCTTTGAAATCCTATGAATTTCTAACCAAAAAAGTGACTAATGACTACAAAAGAATTCAAAAAATTCAAATGAATTGAAAATAATTTTAAACTAGCTATGAATTCGATCTCGAGTGTTTCCACTTTGTTTGCATTTATAATTATATGGTGCTCAAAGGGAAGCTAGAAAAGGGTGCTGGAAAATGGAAGGCAAAAGTTCAGTCGCACCCTATCGCTTTTCCAACTTTGCGATTAGTTCACAAAAATTGTCAGAATTACTCTATTTGAAAATTTATGATCAAAAAGTCTTTTCTATTCGTGCGTCAACTTTGAATTATGTCGATGAAAAAAGTTTTTCCGTTTGAAACAGATGATTCAAATGTTATGAGCATAACTTCCCTACTCTTTAATAAAATGTATTAATATTGTAAGTCAATCGATTCGTCTCGAACCAAGGAATCTTTTATATTCTTGCATCAACTTTGAATTATGTTGAAGAAAAAAGTTTTACTATAAAAAACCGTGTTTTCTAATATTATGCATTACCATAGCTTCCTTACTCTTCAATAAAATGTATCAATGTTATGTGTCAATCGATTCGTCGTGAATCAACACAACTTTTCTATTGTCGCATCAACTTTAAATTATGAAAATGAGAAAATTTTTACTATAAAAATCAATTTTAAAAATATATAAATTACCATAACTTCTCTACTCTTTGATAAAATGTATTAATATTATAGGTTAATCAATTCGTCTTGAACCAAGAAATTTTTTTATTCTTTCATCAACTTTGAATTATGTTAAAGAAAAAAGTGTCAATATAAAAAACCGTATGTTCAAATATCATGCATTACCATAGCTTCCTTACTCTTCAGTAAAATGTATGAATATTATAGGTCAATCGATTCGACTGGAATCAACACAGCTTTTCTGTTCTTGAATCAACTTTGAATTATGTTAATGAAAAAAGTTTTCACTATAAAAAACCGATTTTTAAAATATTATTGAGTGCTAAAAAAAATGAAATAAATATTTTCAGGAATCCTTCAGCCAGTTTCAAGATATTAGTGAAGAAAATAAGCCCTCCAAATTTCATCAATTTATGTGCAACCGTTTTCTAGTTATCGTGTTCACAAAAAAGTGTGACATCCACACATACACACACATCTACACATGCTCATCCACACACACACCTACCCACACACGTCCACACACAAATCCGGACAATTGCTTAGAACATCGCATTAGACATTCTTACATTGAGGAAGCTTTAATTAAATGAATAAAAAAATTGTGGACAATGTTACCATTACAAAGCTTCCTCTATGAGGAAGCAAAATCGAAAAAATTCTATTGATTTAAGTAAAATTTGAGTGAATTTAGAGAAATTTAAGGAAAATTAGAAGAATTCGATGAAATTCTTAAAAAATAAGCTGAATTTAAAAACCAATCAAGTGGATCGAAAACAATTCATAAATATGAAAAAATACCTTCAATTGAGTAAGTTTGAAATGAGTTTAGAAAAATTAGAGAGAAATCAAAAGAATTTGATGAAATGCCTGAGTGAGTTTGAAAGACTTCAATAGAGTGAGTAAATTCTTTAAAATCCACTAAAATATTATAAAATCCCGTGACATTTGATAAAATCTGACGATATTTTTTGAAATTCTGGAAAATGTATTGAAATTCCTTGATAGCTTTAAAAAACCCTTACAATCATTGAAATCCTCGGAAACCGCATAAAATCCTGTGAAATCTTTTAAAATATCTTAAACCCTAATAGGTCCTGTGGAATCGTTCCATATCTTCCGAAATTCTTGAAAATTCATTATCCTTAAATATTTCGAGCTCTTAGAAATCCCTTCAAATTAATAGAAATAATCAAAAAATGTCTTGGGATCTTTTAAAATTCCCTAAAATATTTAAAATCCCTTCAGATTATTGAAAACTATTTTAAAAATTTTGAAATCTTTAAAATACCTGATTATTTTTTACAGTTACTTTTTACACAAATTCCATGATTTTTGCTATTTTTTTCAAAATGCCTGACTCTTGGAAGCATTGATCTTATTATAAATTTTTTTAAAGTTGCGTTATGGGCTGTCAGGGTGTCTACCCTACATGGAAAACCTAGAATTGCCAGGGAATTTCTATATATCTGGAAAAACCTGGAAATGCCAGGGATTTTTTTTAAAGTCAGGGAATTTTGTTGAGAGCGTGCTTATTTTTTTTAAATTCCAATATAAAATTGAATAAAATATAATTCTTAATTGTTAAAAGTAGTAGTATTGAACTATTTTGTTGAAAATTCATTTTTTCTAATTTTAAATTAATTTTTTAAACTAAAAATTCAACGAAAAATTCGTTCCTTTTGGTAGAAAATTAATCTTTTTGTTTGAAAATTATTCATCTTTCAGCTTAAAAATTCGAAAGTGTTTTGCAATTTTTTCTCTCTCTAGACTGCAAATTTTTTCTTTTTTGAAAATTCAAGCTATGTTGAAAATTCGCCCTTTTTGGTTGGATTCAACTGTTTTTTATTAAAAATTAAAATCTTTTTTTGTCGAAATATCAACTACTACATTTTTCATTCAGAATTCATCTTTAAAATTTAAATTAAATTAATTAAAATTTAATTACTTGGTTAAAAGTTAAACTCTATTGTTAAAAATTAAATTTTTGTTTGAATATTCATCATTTTAATTGAAAATTCATCTCTGGCATGAAAAAGGAGCTATTTTATCGAAAATTCGTTTTTTCTTTGGCTGAGAATGAATTTTTTTACTGAAAATTGAACTATTCCAGTTAACAATCTAAGTATTTTATTGAAAATTTGTTGTTTTTTTTTTTGGTTGAAAATTAATTTTTTTTTCCTCAACTGAAAATGTAACTATTCCAGTCGAAAATTTCATTATTTTAGAAATTTATTATATAATAAAATTTTAAAAATTCATATCTTTGATTGATCATTAATTTTTTCAAATAAAAATGGAACTATTCAATTTTTGATTGAAGAATTTTCTTGTTTAGTTGAAAATTCGTATTTTTTGGTAAAAATATATTTTTTTTTTAAAGTAAATTATTCCAGTTAAAGATTTATTATTTTAGTAGTTAATTTATCTTCGTGGTATGAAATTCAAATATTCCAGTTGAAGATTGATCATTTAAGTTAAGAATTCATCCGTTGAACTGATCTTTTTTAGATCAAGATTCAAGTATTTGTTTGGAAATTGATCTTTTTTTGTTGTTGAAAACTCATATGTTTCATTAAGAATTCATGTAGTTTATTGAAAAATAGTATTTTTTTGTAGAAAATTAATCATTTCGGTTGAAAATTAAAGCATTCCAATTAAATTTTCATCATTTTTGTTAAAAAATTAATCCTTTTGGTTAAAAATAAAATTTCTTGGTTGAAAGTTAAACTTTTTTGTTAAAAATTCATCTTTTTGGTTTAAAATTAATATATTCTAGTTAATGATTCATCATTTTAGTTGAAAATTCATCAATTTGGTTAAAAATGTTGTTTATGTGGAAAATTAATTTTTTTAACTGAAAATTTAACTATTCCAATTTTTGGTTGAAAGCTGATATTTTTTTAGTTCGAAATTCAACTATTTGGATGAAAATTAATAATTTGGTTGAAAATTCAACTATTTGATTGAGAATTCATGTATAGAAAATTAATCTGGTTGAAAATTTAACTATGTGGTTAAAAATTTATCTATCTTGTTGAAAATGCAATATTTCTACTTGAAAAGTTAGGAATTTGAAGCGGTTTGAATTGAATGTAATATAGAACTTATAATAATTTGATCTAAATATGCACTAAATTTGGAGTATTAGAAGGTAAAATAAAAATTTGTTTGAATTATTATCAAATTCATTGACTTTAGGGGCAAATTCAAGAAATTATTAATTATGTTCTAGTATTATTCAATTATTTGATTGATCGACAGTGTTATTATGTTTAAGAATATCTTTTAATATAATTTTTGAAAGCTTTCTAAATTAAAAATATTAATTGAATCCCTGGAAACTAAGAAAAAAACATTATTATAATAAACTCGCGAAAGTGTATACATATTCCGATTCGATTGTTTAAAAAAATGTGAAATATTTGAATGGCTCCATACTGTGAAAAACTATACCTGGAAAAAAGTTGAGATACCTGGAAAAAACCTGGAGTTGTCAGGGAATTTCTTTCCAGGATTTGAGTAGACACCCTGGCTGCAAATAGGGTACCATAGGGACCAAATCTTGAAAACAGGGTTTATTAACCCTAGAACCGCACACTGGGTCTGACAGCCCCAGCGAGAAAGTGACTTTTGTCGCTCCCCTCCACAATTCTTCGAAAAAGCACTTCTCCCACCCATGTAGATTCAGTTTAGGTTTTTGCAGATCGACCCAAGTGGTTGTGCGCGTCAGTTTACCCAAGAGGCTCAAACTGTCATCATCGAAACTTGGTCAAGGGTCTCAGAGACCCATGTGTGCGGACACATGTGTGCTCAATAAATACTTCAAACCCTCCTATTACCTTTTGCAATTAAACAAAACATGGGAATATGGCATTTTTTGTTGTCAAACACGATTTTTGACCACCTCTTCTAGTTTTTTTTTCAAATAATTCAGTTTTTTGTATCTTAAAATTATTCAAAATGATCCAATAATGCTTAGCTCTATTCTAAAGATCCTAATAAACATTTCTGAAAAAAAGTGTAAATCGGTTCAACAGGGGCGTCACAATCATCGCGTGAAGGTGCCCGGGTCTCACGGACCCATGTATACGGTTCGTGTAAGTTTAATATATGTGTGCGGTTCTAGGGTTAGGGACCTTAACTGAATATAGGGTACAATGGGGTATATAGGGACCGGTATGTGAGGCCCGTAGAAGTTTTAAACCGAATTTTTTTTGTACAGAAACACGGACCACGTCTGAAGTGTGCAGCTTGTAGAGTCGTGGCCCATATCCTCTGCGTCGGAAATTTGAATTTTGAATGCAAATCAAGTTTCCGGGACGTTGGTGTTCGACAATATCGAGAGCAGACCCAAACTCACCATCACTGGGTCCACCGAAGATCCCAGAAGGGCAAGTGCTCCAACTGTGTCAAGTCATTCCAGTCAAAATTGAGTTTCTCTTCAAAAGAAATCGTAGCAGTCTGCTGCAGTTGGTGCAAAACTGCCTATCACAATAAAGAATCCTGCTTCAATGTAGAGAGGATCGGTGAAAATTGCGAGTTGGGCCCACAATCCTCGATTATTGTCCCCCCATCTTGGATAGTCAAACTCCCAAGAAAGGGGAGCTTCAAGAGCAGTCTTCGAAAATCCCCCAGGAAAAAAAAATCGGCAGGAGGATCTGCTGGCGCCTCCAGTCGAAGAAAAACAAAAGACAAGGAGAAGGAAAAGGATGAAAAGGACGAAGGAAAATTTTGGGTTGTGAAACCAATTCCTACGACCACTGTCAAGCCAGTTATAGTCTTCATCAATCCAAAGTCGGGAGGCAACCAAGGAGCCAAGCTTCTACAAAAATTCCAGTGGCTCCTGAATCCTCGACAGGTTTTCGATTTGACCCAAGGAGGACCAAAGATGGGGTGAGAATCTAATTTGAATGCTTTGCATCTATTATGGGAAGGGAATAGTGAAGTTCTAGTCAAGTTTAATAATAATGAAATTTCCGAGGGGTGAATATTTTTGCTCTCGAAAAAAAAGGATCTTCTAACTTTAGAATTCTGAGGGTAGATAATAAAGAAGGTCTTTTCTAAATCAAATTTATAAATTCTATTTATTTTATGAAAATATACTTAGAAGATTTGAAAACAATTGCTATGCATTAATGATAAAAATTGTAAAGCAAAAATTGCAAGATTTGAAAAAGTACATATAAATTTTGTCTTTTTTTTTGGAAAAGATACAAATTATTTGTCGGAAATTTTTGATATATTTTTGAATTGAGCATTTTCTGGCGTGATTCTTTTCCAAGGGGATCAAATCGAAATTGTTTCTAATTAATATTTATTTTAAAATCTACCTTCTACTGCAGTTTTTTTATTCATTTATCACAATTTTCATGTGTATTTTAAAGATTTATTAGGAGAGAATTCTCATCTCCTTGATATTTCAAAAATGATTTTTTCCTCCTTTTCATTATCATGGCATATAATTTGTCATTTAAAATTAATCAAATAAAAAATTAACAAACCTGGCTCTCATCCTGATTAGATTCATATTTTTAGTAACTTTTAAGTTAGCTAAATTCACTTAATTTAATTTAAAATTCATTTTCATGTAAGCAAGTGACTTGATTTTCAGTTTCGTTGCATTTTAATCAAAGTAAAAAATTGTTATCCACTGTAATTCATTAAAGATCACGTAACCTGAAATGACTTCAATTAGATGTAATTGATTTTAATTGACTTTATATTCTCTTGAAATAAAATTTTCTTTAAACTACCCGGAATTGAAACTTACTTAAAATACACTTGAAGTTGTTTCAAATTGAAATTCACTTGAAATTATTTTGAATTGAAATTCACTTCAAATTAATTAGAATTGAAATTCACTTGAATTTAAATTTTCTTGAAAATTACTTGAAACTTACTTAAAATTAAATTGAAATTGACTTGGAATTTACCTGAAATTGATTGTATTTGAAATTAATTACTTTCAATTCACTTTAATGCCATTTTTTCTTTACATTCACTTCTATTGAAATTTTTTTTGAAATTAAGTTAAATTGAAATTCACTTGAATAGAAATTACCTAACTTGAAATTATTTTTAATTGAAACTTACTTATATACTTATATTTGGAATTGATTTGATTTGAAGCTTAATATTTTAAATTGACTTTAATGAAATTTTTCCTTAAATTCACTTGTATTGCAATTTTCTTGAAATTCAATTAAATGGAAATTTTCTTGAAATTTTCATGAATTCAGATTGACTTGAAATTCACTGGAATAGAAACTTACTTGAAATTCACTTGAATTGAAATTTTCTTTAATTGTTTTAAATTGAAATGGGCTTCAAATTTACTTGAATCGAATTTGACATAAAATTCACTTGAGAATTTCTTGCAATATACTTAAAATTAATTTGGGTTGGAACTTAATCCTTTAAATTCATTTTAATTGTATTTTTCTTTAAATTCACTTGAATAGCAATTTTCTTGAACTTCAATTAAATTAAAATTTTCTTGAAAATGATTTGAATTAAAATTTACTTGAATTGATAATCAGTTAAAATTTACTTGAAATTCACTTGAATTGAAATTTACTTGAAATTCACTGAAATAGAAATTTACTTGAAATTCACTTGAAATTTACTTGAAATTTACTTAAAATTCACTTAAAATTGTTTTAAGTTGAAATTTACTTGAAATTCGCTTGAATTGAAATTTACTTGAAATCGATTTGATTCGAAACTTGTTACTCAAAATTTACTTCAATTCAATTTTTCTTTAAATTCACTTGTATTGCAATTTTCTTGAAATTCACGAGAATTGAAATTTATTTTAAATTCACTTGAATTAATTTTTTTTCAATTTTATTTAAATTTACTTGCAGTCGATTTGATTTGAAACTTAGTACTTTAAATTCACTTGTGTTGAAAGTGTCTTGAAATTGACTTAAATTTAAGGTAATTTGTATTCAATGGTATGCAGCAGAATTCAGTGAAATTGAGTGAGAGTTATTTTTAAGTCATAAAATCATTTGGTCAAGAATTTAACTGAATTCGCACCAAGTTCATCTTAAAATCACTTAAATTAATTTGAAATCACTTTAAATCTAATTGAATCCAACTTCGACAATTATTACTTTGATTAATTGTAATCAAAATAAAATAAATTGATATCCCGCCTAACTTGATTAAACTAATTATCTATCAGTTTGGTTGTTAGATTGAATTCTTATTACCTCGAGTCAATTTTTCATTAATCCAACTCAATTTATCTTAAATTTTATGGAATCACCTCAGAAATGCACTTGATATCAGATATATATTTAAAAAAATAATAAAATTCTTCATATAAAAATTCTCAAGAAACTTCTCCGATTCTCTTCTAAGCTTCACGAAATTTTTAAAACTCTCTTCCGTTTCTCATTTAGAACCCTTTCAGGAGTATAATCTTTTTCTGAACAGCGACTGGGTCAGGGTCATTTATTCATTTGGTTATTTTGGCATTTCCTCAGTTAAAACTTATGCAAACATCTCTTTTCTTTACTTACAGCTTGGAGCTTTTCCAAAAGACTCCGAATCTTCGAGTCCTCGCCTGCGGCGGTGATGGAACTGTAGGATGGGTTCTTTCAGTTTTGGACCAAATTGGTGTTTCTCCATCACCAGCAGTGGGTGTTCTTCCCCTGGGTACTGGAAACGACCTTGCAAGGGCCTTAGGCTGGGGAGGTGGATACACAGATGAACCAATCAGCAAAATTTTGAGCAACATCGGCGACAGCGAAACAATCCTACTTGACAGGTGGCAGTTGACAGTCGAGAGAAATCCGGATGCTAAGGGCGATGAAGACGCCAGCAAGGGCAAAGAGAACCTTCCCTTGAATGTAGTTAACAATTATTATTCCCTCGGGGTTGATGCTCACATCGCTCTGGAGTTCCACGAGGCTAGAGGTGAATAAGTAATATACATCCTCCCTGCTACGTTCTTAAAGTGTGCCACTGGGATCCATCTTCTTAGACTATACCTTTGAATAATCTAGATCGAAGGAACATCGACCTTATGGAGTCAAAATCTCTCAAAATGCTCACGTCAATTATCCTTTAAGAGGGGTTTGCCCCTTTTTATTTATTGCAATTTATGTATCCACTGGCTTCTAGCTTCAGCTTCTAAAAGATGCAGGAAAGAATTTTAGATTGGGTATTTTTATAATCTTGATTAATTATTGAATGTTGCAGAGGCTCATCCGGAGAAGTTCAACTCAAGACTGCGGAATAAGATGTTCTATGGTCAAATGGGAGGGAAGGACCTGGTGCGTCGAAAATGGAAGGACCTTTCTGAATTCGTGACCTTGGAATGCGATGGAACAGACATGACTTCGAAGTTGAAGGAACATCGGGTGCACGCCATAGTTTTCTTGAATATCGCCTCGTACGGAGGTGGAACGCATCCTTGGGGAGGTGGAGTCGGATGTAAAGAACCGTCAACTGAGGATGGACTGATTGAGGTCGTGGGGTTGACGACGTATCAGCTTCCTCTTCTACAGGCTGGTGGACATGGCACTTGTATTGCGCAGTGCAGCAAGGCCAAACTTGTCACGACCAGGACCATTCCGATGCAGGTATGCAAATATTGCAAATACTCAAAGCGAATTAGCATCTTATAACATCTTTTCCCTGATGACCTATACTAAGAGTCTCAAGTTTCTCAATCGAGGTCACATTTACCTATCTAGAGACATCTGCATTTTTCTAAAGGTGGACGGGGAAGCTTGTCGTCTGCTGCCATCAATCATCAACATGAGTTTGCTTAACAAAGCGACGATGTTGGCCAAGCGAAGGAGTTCCGGAAAACCTTATCAGGACGTGGCCAAGTTGGAGAGGCTAAAGCTTCCAGTTATGAAGATCAAGATGTCTGACTATGAAAGCTTCCACTCTGACAAAGAAAGATTGAAGAAATCAGCAATTCCGTGGTTGACGGATCCTTTGGATTTGGATGCCACGATGGATCTGGAGTCTTTGAGGAAATTGTTGGCTAAAGATCATTCGATGGATTCTTGTTGCTTCTTGGACTGTAAGGATCCTTAGGAAATAACTAGGTATAAATAGATATGAAACTTTTGAGATACCTAAAGATTCTTTTTCCAGCTTGCACTGCGGAGAGGTTCTTTAGGATAGACAGAGCTCAAGAACAATTGCACTACGTCACTGACGTTGCTGTTGATACTGTCTATGTCCTCGAGGAAAGTTCATCCCACCAAGGTTCTCAAGAACCTCCAAACAGAAATCAAAGTTCCGCAAACTCACAGCGTTTGTCAAGGTATGTTTGATTTTCTAGTAGAGACTGATCAGAGAACATTGGGAGATGCTGAATTTTTTAACAAATAATGATAATTTCTTTCTAGCGAAGATCGTCCTAGAGCTATTCGGTCCTCAACAACGGAGAAGTTGCGTCCCGAACCTCGATCCCGTGAGCCTTCAATATCGGATCCGATTTCTGAAAGTGGAAGATCACACTCAAGACAGGAATCAATTTCGAAAATGGAATCAGTCTCACAAATTAGGACCCAAAGTAGACCAGCATCTAGAAATTCGCAGCTGAGGTCTAGGGATTATGAAAATGAAGATATATTTCCCCAGGGACCTTCCAAGCAAAGTTCCTCTAAGTCAATCCCTTTAGCGTCTGCTGGTCAATCGCATAGTGTAACTTCCTTTATCACGTATGTTGCTGTGTCTGATTCTTGATGCTGCCTATGATAAAGAGATTTAATGTACTCAAGATTAAAAATTTTCAGCCCTCAAGATAGACTCTTTGGCCTAGAATCAGAAGTTCACATGTTCAGCCCAGGAGGCTTGAACCAGACCCACGATGATATCCTTCTAGCAGGAAAAATGGGGGATCTTACTGCTTTGAAAGAACTTCACCATCAGGGATATTCTCTTCTGACAACGGATGCAAATGGACAAACTGCCCTTCACCTGGCTGCCAGTCTTGGTTATAAAGATGTCGTTAGGTACCTGATCGCGTGTGCCCCTACAAAGATTATCAACATGACTGATAAGGACAAGTGAGTCCAAATAAAAATTTTTTGGGAATTCTTTTATTTTGAGATTTCTTGGATGACTTTTTTATACAACACTAGAGCGATAATTTAAGGGTAGCCGTGTATAAGGGCGTAAGCGCAATTTGTTTGAAAATGCAACTCAACACCTACAAATCTATTATGATTCTACTTTTTTTTTTAAATTTTTTCCTTGAACTGGATGACCTTATTTAAACCAATTTTTCACACCTCTATTTAATACTGCCGTATCTCGGCCCTAGGGGACAATTTTTTGGTTGTAAAATGAAAATTGGATTTTTAATCACCGTCCAAAGTTGAAAAAAGTTGAAAAACGCGTGAAAAAAATATATTATGAAATATTTATAAATTATACAATATTATGAATATATAATTTTCTAGTCATCAGTATTGATGTAGGAAGAATTATTTAAGAAATAACAAAAATGAGAAAGTGCTTTTCAGAGTTTATGGAGGTCTGTGAATCTATAGAAAAAAAGTTGACAAAAGTTAATACTCTTCAAGAAAAATATCGTCAAAAGTCGTCCTTTGTCATTTGTATAAATAAACAATTACGAACTTGAAATTCTCAAATAAAAATTTTGAATTAGTAAAGTTTCTAATTTAAAAAAAGTTCAAATTCCAGTTAGGGATTGTCGGATTTGAACGCCATCAATTGGAAATTGAATTTTGGAATATTTCAGTTTTAAATTGTGCAAATTGGTATATTTTAATTCGCAATTTCCAAATAGTCCAGATACCGATTAAAAATGTTGTACACTTGGAAAGTTTTCAATTGGAAAATATAATTGTAAATTGAATATTTTAGTTACACATTGTACAAATTAGAATATCTGTTATAATTTGAAATTTTAAACTCAAATTATTTAAACTTTGAACTTATTTGATTAAATAAATAAGTATTGAAATTTGAAATATCTAAAAATAGACATTTTTTTCAAACTTCCAAATTGTTTACATTCGAGTTTAAAAATTGTTCGTTTTGAAGCGTCATCAATTAGAAAATGCAAGTCTGAATGATTATTTCGGCATAAATATCAATTTTAAATTGTGCAAATTAGTATATTTCAATTCGGAATTTTCCAATAGTAAAGATACCGATTAAGGATTTGTTTCATTGGATAGTTTTGTATTGTATATATATAATATAATATAATATATAATTGTAAATTGAATTTTTTACTATTTGAAAATTTGAAAATTAGAATCAGTATTATAGTTTGAAGTTTGCAAATTTAAATTATTTCAGTTTGAAATGTTAAAATTGTTTACATTCAAGTTTAAAAATGGTTAGATTTGAAACTTCATCAATTTCAAAATACAATTTCCTAAATTCAATTGTAAAATTAATTTCAATTTTGAAATGTAAAAATTATTATATTTCAATTCACAATTTCTAAATTGTCAAAATACCACGATTTGAAATTCGTTCCATTGGAAAGTTTTGAACTGGAATATATACATGTAAATTGAATATTTTAATTACAAATTGTACAAATTAGAATACATATTATCGACGCCTCCATTCAATATGAGTCTATGTGCTAACAGCGCTCTGTATGAGACTATTCCCTATGCGTATACACAGCGCATAGTCTCATACACGGCGCTGTCAGCACATAGACTCATATTGAATGGAGGCGTCGATATTATAACTAAAAATTTGTAAATTCAAGTTATTTCAACTTTGATTGTTATTTGATTAAATAAATATTAAAATTTGTAATTTGCAAAGTAAATTTTTTTTCGAAGTGTCCTAATTGTTTACACTTCAGATAAAAAAGTTTGACTTGTAACGTCCTCAAATAGAAAATGTAATTCTAAATTGTTATTTTGGTATAAATTTCAATTTTAAATTGTGCAAATTAGTATGTTTAAAATTCGGTATTTCCAAATAGTCAAAATACATATTAAGGATTTGTTTCATTCGAAAGTATTGAATTGGTTGATAAAATTGTTAATTGCATTTGTGAAAATTTCAACATAAAATTCTGCAAACTGAAATATATATTTAACGATTTCAAATTTTTAAATATAGATATTCCAATTTGAAGTGTGAAAATACAATATTTCAATTCGCAATTTCCAAATGGTCAAGATACCTATAAAAAATTCGTTCTATTTAGTAAATTTTGAACAGTAAAAAATAATGGTAAATTAAATATTTTAATTACAATTTTTTAAATATTTTTGGCAAATTATTTGAATTTATTTGCAATTCACCCAGATTTCTTAATAATTTATCCTGAATTCTTTTGAATTCTTTACAATTCACTAAATTCCACTCAATTAATTGCTTTTTTTTAGTTTTTGTTTAATTTATCTTGAAGTCTTCTAACCTCTCATTGATTTCTTAGGCATTACATCAAATTATTTTGAATTTCCTTGATTTTTTCTAAACTTATTTCAAACTTACTGAATTCAATGAATTTTTTCATATATTTTTCTGAATTCACTTGATTTTTTTTTATTTCACCTCGAATTTGCATGCATTTTATATCATTCTTCCCATTTCCCTTCATTTCTCTAAATTCGTTCCAATTTTACTGAAATCAATGGAATTTCTTGGGTTTTGTTCCAATTCATTTGAATTCTTCTGAATTGAACGTTAATTGTTTTGAAGTCTTATGAATTGAATTTTTTAAAATGATTTTTGAATTAAAAAGAACATTAGTCACATTATTAATGCACATTAGTCACCCTTGCTTACTTTTTTTCAGGAAATTTAGGCTGTGGCAGTCCTGCGCATAATAAATTATAAATTTATAAATTAAAATTTCCAAATTTTCTATTCCATTAATAAAAAATTATATATTAAAAATGTTATAAGATCAGAATTTTTATTTTTAAATATTAGTACTCTAACGGCCGTAAAGTGACCACATAGTAACCGCTCCGTTCACTGGGCCCGCTAGGGCATATTTTCATCATTTTCACATTTATTCACAATTTCACATACAAATTAACACACTGTTTATCTCTCTACACATTTATATAAATGTGCAAGCCAAAAAATTGGAAATTAAAAGCTGTGTGCCACAACCCGGTTGACAATAAATACAAATACATAAATAAAAATGCGTAAAAAGATGAAAAGAGTCTTGAGTTCTCTGTGAAATTGTGAATAAACGTGAAAAAGAATGAAAATATGTGGTGCGCTAGGGCGGTCAGGGAGAAAGAAAAATTAGTCAGAGAAAAGTCAAGGAATTTGGAAAATGAAGTTTTGTGGACACCTCCCCATTATTAATAGTCAATTCAATATACAATAATGTAGTCATTTAACATAAAATATATTTTTTTTTCAGAGGGCAGACTGCACTTCACAAAGCAGCTCAAAATAAATTCCGTTCAATTTGCTGTATGCTCGTAGCAGGTGGTGCAAATTTGACTCTTCAAGATCGAAAAGGCAATACACCAAGAGACGAAGCTTTGACGGCTGATGATGTTGAACTCGCAGACTACCTTCATAGTACGTTTATTGACCCCAAAGATAAATAATTTTACGAAATTATTTAATAAAATACCATGACTTTTTCAGGCCAGGAACAATTTCAACTGGTAACAGGAGACATGGACAATCTTCCATGACCTCGTGAAATTTACGCGCAGGCGTAAACCAAAAACCCTCATGGGGAATAAGTTCAATTAAGATTTTCGAATTTTTCAGCGTAAGTCACAATTTAATTCAAGAGTGGCAAACACACGTGATAATCCGAATCTTTAAACACGTTTCAAAGGCTCTTTTAGCCTCTCGGTATGGCAGTGGTCTCATTATAGATAATCTCGTACGACAAAAATACGAACTTGGTAATTTTTCAATCGCTAACGAACTACGTATAACGCATACACGTATTTTAATAACGTAAATCGTACACGTTTCCTCTCAAGATTCACAACTTATTTCAAAAATTAACTCTCGGTGAGAATCTAAAGCCCGAAACAATGTCAGTTATATTCACAACGAAGAACTAATCTTTTCCTAAGAGTTTCTCCTAAAAGAAATGTTCCTAAATCGGGGTAAGGATAGATGTTCAGGTTTGCCCCGGTTCGGGTTAAATTTCGAAGTTTGAAAATTCTTCGTCGCGAGACTTTCTGGCTTTATTAGCCCCTGAAGTAGAATTAAGAAATCGGCGACTCTCGATCATTAGAAAAAAAGCTCAGCGGACTCTGATGAAGGAGCAGTCCAAGACACGTCCTCACACATTTTTTTGAGAAAAAACTACTTTACGTGAAATGTTAAAACTTACACTATCACATGGTCTTGCTTTCCTGCTACAAGTGTTTCAAACGACTGGGAGCATCTGTGTATATCTCGGATAAAGGATTTTAAAGATATTATTCATCATTCGTAAATGAGGTGGTCTCTTCAAAACAAGGTTATTTTTAATTCATGGATATAGGTTTTCCCGAGTGAGGAAAAAACCGTGCTTACGATCTCGCCGTGAAGCAGGTGTGAGGACGAGTCATGGATCGCCCCTGATAAAGAATGTATTATTTCATAAGGTTTTCTGAATCAAATCGTTTTCAACTAATTGTAAAACGATTTCGTTCAGGTTTCCGAACATTGGACATCTATCTCGTCTTTATCAAAATCCACTGAGATTTTTGTTTGATGGGGGCCGATTTTTTATTCCTACTAATTGGGGATTTAGGAAAAGTTCGTTGGTCGCTTCAAGGGTAAAATTTCGTTGGTGGTTGAAGGGAGAAAAGTATTATTGCATTGGGATGTTTAGAGGTGTATCCTAACGATCGATAGGTATACAATTTACATATGTCTATTCGCTAGTCGTAATTAAAAGTTATGATATTCGGTACCAAAATGAAAAAGGGGATCAACGTACTAACACCAATTAGTTCTTAGAGGCGGTCTATCGCCACTACTGTTACTACTATTGCTACTATTAATTAATCAAGTGCTATCATCAGCCTAAGGTATTGATGCGATACTCAGTCCTATGAATAAATTAAAAATGATTTGTTTTGTGACAAATTGACGAAATCCAGACTCTAAAGGTTTATGCTAATTATCTTTAACGTGAGGCCAACGAACGCAGAACGGGTGTTTTTTCTTTCAAAGTGCATCGCTACACTATCGTTAATTACTCTAATTAGCATAATTTCCAATGACACGATAGACTTTAGGAAATGGCTGGCACACAAATGTCATTTTTTATTTTTGAAAAATTTTCTCCTGAAAAAATATTTGTGCCAAACTGAAACTTTGGATTTTAGATGAAGGCTTTTTTCTATTTTCAGTAAATGAAAACTTGACATTTGTGATGCGGATGCGCCTGGAACTTATGCAGTTCATTGTGAATAACTGTATTTGTTAAAAAAAAGTCACTATAATAGGAACAAAACATCATATCGAATTATAAATATACTTAAAATATTAAATCAGCCTAGGTGGGGTCTTGTCTCCACGAATTTCGAGACTTTGCTGTGGCTATCACTGTATATCATAACACAGTTGCGAGATACTAGATGCATATATAATTAAACTGTATTCTGTAATTAGTGTGGATTGAAAAACGAAAAATTTGGAAATCAGAAATTTCCTTGTGAAAAGTTATTTATTTGTGCGAAATTGGAAATTAATTGATCAATATTTTTAGGTTAATGTAGCAAAAAATATTGCGGGCAAAATGTGGAAGGCAGTTATGCTTGGGTCGCTCCGTGTGATTTAAACCAAGGAATTTATGCGTCAATTTTAAATTGTTGTTTCTGATTCAGTTTCGACTGTTGACACTATTCAAATGGATCAAGTTTTTGTATTTTAAGTTTAAAATCTTCAATTTTTGATAGTTAGGTACTGGAATTTTTCAATTAAAAAATTTTTAATCCTGCATAGTGCGTTAAAAATGAGTAATTTTCTAAGACTTCCAACTCTTAATTTTGTTGTGCCGAAAGCTTTTAATTGAAATTGTAAAATTTCGACTGTTTAAAATCGAAAATTCTCAACATTATTCTTATTATAATTAAATAGTACTGTACAATTTAGAATTTTTTTTCAAATTGTGTAATTTAGAATATTTTAATTAAAAACTTCAAAATTGTTAAGATTCTAATGTTCAATTTAAAACGTCATTAATTAGAATAGGAAATTGTAAATTCAATTCCGGAATAAATTTTAATTTCAAATTTGTAAAATATTACATCTCAAATAACAATTTGTCAAAATACCGCTTACGCATTTAATACATTATAAATTTTTGAATTAGGAAATACAAAATTATGAAATAAATTGCGAAATTGTTAAGTTTCCAATTATTATTTTTTTCAAATTCCAGTTTAAAGCAAATGTTTGAAATAAATTTTGGAATATTTAAATTTCTAATTTCCAAGATACCAATTCAAAAGTTCAATTTGAAACGCTCTTAACTGGAATATACAATTGTAACTTGAATATTTCAGTACTTTAATTTGAAATTGTGCAAATTATGACATATTACAATTTAAAGTTATTATACTATTTTGAAAGATTTTTCTATTTGAAATATTCAAATTTTCGAAAGAACAATTTAAAAATTGTGAGTTTTGAAAATTGTTCTAGTGGCCCATGCAATTCTTAACTGAATTCTAAATTGAATTTAAGAATATCACAATTTTCAAATGTACGATTTACAATATTTTAATTTTTAAATCGTACAACTTGGAATATTTCAATTCGAAATTTCCAAATTTTCAAGATTCCAATTTAAAAATTGTTTAACTTGGAACGTCATAAATTAGAACATCTAATTTTAAATGCAATTTAAGAATGAATTTTAATTTTAAACTGTACAACTTAGTATATTTGAAACACCAATTTATTAAAATACCAATTAAGAATTTGTTCCATTGGAAAATACCTAATTTTCGAATATTTACATTTCTGCCAAGATAATAAATTCAAAATTTTTTCAATTTGAAACATTGTTAATTGGAAAATATATTTTAAATTGAAATTTCCAGTATTTAAATTTTAAATTGTGCAAATTAGAATATATTTTACAATTTAGATTTATCATATTATTTCGAATTCTTTCATTTAAAAATATGAAAATTTTAAAGATAAAAGTAAAAAAATTGTTGGTTTTGTAAATTTTTTATATTGAAAAATGCAATCAACAACTGAATTTTCAAATATTTTAGTTTTGAATCATAAACTTTATAACGTGTAAAATTATATAAATCTCTTAATATTTTGATTGGTTTAATCATAACTTGTTAAAATTTCAAATTATTAAGTTTCTATCTTCTCAATATCAAATAATCAAGTTTTGAAACTTTTCAGTTTAAAAAGGATAATTCTAAAATATCAACAACTTCAAAAGTTTATATTGCAATTGTTTTATTCATGACCATTAAAAAAATGAAAATTTTGAAGTTTGAATATTACCTGATTTCAAATTTCGTACAGATTATAAGAAAAAAATGAAACTATTCACTGGGGAGTTTTTGGTTTAAAAGAATGTTTATTTTTCGATTGACTCTATTCTGTAAATTCGAGTAATGGTTCTCAAGTAGAGAAAATTTATTTATCGAATTTTGCGAGTACTTAACGAAAAATGCCTTCTACGGTCCACATACATAATACTAACGATTAGTAGGTAGAGACCACCTGAGGGGATGATTATTTATCGAATGTGTGCTTGTGTGTTTGCTCAGATAAAGCAAAACTACTTTAATAATTGATGTAAACTGGAAAAAATGTCTGCGAGAGAGAAAGAGAGAAGAAAAGTAAAAAACACAGTATTGCCTTCCTAAGGACGAGATTTCGGCGCGTCGATTTTCTTTTAAGTTCTAGAGCAATAAATTGGGGACAATCACGATTTTCGCGCCGAGGCCTCGCCTAATTAGTTTTCGTATGTCGTTGAGTTTTTCTAGCGAACCGACAATCTTACATTTTTTGTTGGTTCGCTTTTCAATACGAATATTCTCTAAGGCCCTGTCTACAATGGGATACGTTCACGGACGCATGACGCAACGCGTACGCTTTATCCATGTGCCAACATAGGATGGAGCGCACGCGTTCTATACTCCGTCCTATGTTAGCACATGGATAAAGCGCACGCATTGCATCATGCGTCCGTGAGCGTATCCCATTGTAGACAGGGCTTTAGAGAATATTCGTATTGATTAGTATCTTATTGTAGACAGGGCCTAATGAATGAATTCCCTAGCGAACTGCTTCAACGGAACGGTTACGCAAATAAGTGGCCCGCCAGGGCATTTTTTTCGCATTTATTCACCATTTTTCATGGAACTCAGCACTCTTTTCATCTTTTGACATATTTATATGCGGTAAAAATATACAAATTAAAAGCTGCGTGCGGCAACCTGACGTACGATATTACACACGGGTTGCCGCACACAGCTTTTCATTCTTAAATTTTTAACGCATGTGTAAAAAGATAAAAAGAGTGTTAAGTTCTATGTGAAATTGTTAATGAATGTAAAAAAGGATGAAAATATGCCCTAGCGCGCTCACTGAACGGAACATATATGATATGTATATATGATGTGATCTGATGTCTGAAAAAAAATATTTTTTCTATGATTTTAAGAATCAAAATAATATTACTGATGGTGTTATT
>CAKNYM010050063.1:166945-223124 GCA_932195095.1 Andricus curvator
TACATACATATATATATATATATATATATATATATATATATATATATATATATATATCACTATATGTGGTCACTTTACGGTCACGCAATTGCGTAAACATTCCGTTCACAAGGTCCGCCAGGGCGCTCCGTTGTCTGCGTCCGCTAGGGCATATTTTCATGCTTTTTCATATTCTCAATTTCATATGGAACTCAAAACTCTTTTTATATTTTCACACATTTATGTTTATTTGTATTTATTTGTGTGTTAAAAAATTAAGAATTAAAAGCGGTGTGCGGCGACCCCGCGCACAATATTGTACGCGGGGTTACCGCACACAACTTTCAATTCTTAATTTTTTAACACGCACAGAAACACAAATAAATATAAATGTGTGAAAAGATAACAAGAGTTCTGTGTAAAATTGTGAATAAATGTAAAAATTGATGCAAATATGCCCTAGGGGGACCAATAAATGGAACGTTCACTATGTGGTAACTTTACGGTCACGCAATCACGTAGCCGTTCCGTTGACGAGGTCCGCTAGGGTTTCCCTCGTTCTTCTGAGATCCTATTTGAAAGAAAAGAAATTCCTTCTAGATCTGAAATATCTTTGTAATTTAAAATATGCTTCAGATTGTTTGAAGGTAAAATTAATTTTCTTTCCTTTCGGGTTACTAGTGCCTCTTGCTAATTCTGCAATGCATTCAATCTGCATTTCGTTTGATTCATTTTAGTGTCGGTTGTTTTATTTATAAGAAAGGGCAAACTTCAGTGGACCGAATCCATTTCCAGTGAAAGAAATGTGTTGTTTTTTAGAGTAAATTAGGCGATACGAAATTTTCCAAATAACAAAAAATCCACGAAGTTACGAGTTACGAGTATTGGAATTTTGGCGTGTATTAAAAAAACATAAATTATTTCTTTAAAATCCTATAGTTTTGAACTATTGTCCTCTTCTAAAATCCATCGGATTTTTTTTTAAAAGTTTAAAGTTAAAAAAATGGAGACGACTTGTTTGCAAAAGATATATAATAAAAAAATATATATAAATAATAAAAAAAAATCTGGAAAATTTCTCCGAAAAATTCCTCCTGCTCCTTTGCCAAATCTTGCTTCGTTTATGAGAACAATTTATAAATTATATTTTCAGCAAAAAAAATGTTCCCGGCCTCAAAAATGATTTAGCCCGCAACTATTGCAAAAAATAAAAGAGGTGGGGTTTCTCAGAAAATCGTCTTTTCATGTTTTTAAAAATCGAAGAAAAAATTAAAGAAGATTTTCTGGAAAACGCCACCTTTTTTTTATTTTTCGCAAATTTTTTTAAAAGTCTTAGCTCATAGTTAAGCAAGGCACCCTTTTTTTCCTGGAAATTTAATTTTCAAAATTTTCTCATAAACGAAGCCAGATACCGCAAAGAGCAAGAAGAAATATTTGGAGAACTTTTTTAGATGTGAAAACTCTAATCTTAATTTTTTTGTATCTTTGGTTCCTGCTGAGAAAAATGCGAAAATTCGATTTCAAGAAATTTTCCAACAGATTTTGAAAGAGTAAATCTCACCAAAATCCTAAAATGAAAATTGGAACATCTGGATCAGGTCAAAAACTATAAGTTTAAAAAAAATTCTTATTTTTGAAAAATAAACGTGAACATTCCAACACTCGTAACTACGTTGCATTTTTTTCAAATCAAAATAGTGTCACCTAATTTCCTCTAAAAAACAACATATTTCGTCACTAAGAGATTCTGCGATTTGAAGTGTAGAACCTGCCTGATTTGAAATGGATTCGGACAGTGGATAAATGAAACTTGGTTAATTCGACAGGGAAGTCAAATTTTAATTGAATATTAACATTTTTAAGTATAAAGAAGCACTTAAATTTGAACTAGTTCACATGATCAAGATTGTAATAAAAAAATTGTTCAATTCTGAATGTGCAAAATTTGGAATTGTTAAATTTCCAAAGTTTTACACTTCAAATTCTTGATTTTGATCGCTTAAATTAAAACGTTTAATTATTAAATAATTTACACGGAAAGTCTTCAAATGTAGGAGATTTTAATATGAGTGTTTGCTATTTAGATTACCTAGTTGTCGCGCCAAAAATCTGTTGCCTGAAAAAAAATATATTTTCTATGATTTTAAGAATCAAAATAATATTACTGATGGTGTTATTTAGGTTGAAAGATATTATTTGTAATGAAAACATTTTTAACTTATAAAAAACATTTATTTTAACAATGCGTTTTGCAACTGAATCTTTCTTACTATCGGTTCTTATCAATTTTTGAAAAAAAGTTGAACTTTGATAAAGGATGGCTTAATTTTCGGAGAAAACATTCTCTAAGACTCTGCTGTTTCCAATCTTTAAAATAAATTTGACTATGGGTGGAATCATTAAAATAATTTTTTTTTTCAATTAAATATTTTTTAAACGAATAAATTTGTCTTTTTATTATTTTTATTATTACAATAAAAATTTGTTGTAACTTTTGAACTTTCTCCATAAAAATTGATGTTTTTTCTCTCATACGACATGACTGATAATATCAATTCAATTCTTAAAATCATATAAAACTTTTTTTCCAGAGACTTGATTGTTTCGACAACTACCTTATTTTGAAATTATCTAATTTTACGTCATTCAAATTAAATTTTTTTCTCATTTTCTATTAGAATATTACATTTTGCAAATATTCCACTTGAATTCCCTTTTGAAGTGTGCATAATATATTATATAATATAATACATTTATAATATTTTCATTTTAAATGTTCTACATTTTTACGAGCCTAATTAAAAAATTGTTCTATTTGGCAGATTTTCATGAAGAAATTCTATTAATTTCATGATTCCTAATTGTGCGATGTCGAATATTCAAACGAAAAATTTTCCAAAATGTTGCAATTGCAATTATAAAATTGTTTGATATCAAAGATTTCATTAGAAAACGAATATTAGAAAGTGTAATTTTAAACTTTATATTTAGAATATTTAATTTGAATGTTTTTAATTTTAATTGTTCAATTAATAAAATGCAGCAATAATTAAAAATTTGATACTGTTGAAATTTTATTTAAAAAATTCAAATTCCAAATTTTTAATATCATACATTCAAAATTGTTAAACTTCAAATTGGTTTGGCTAGAAAAATCTTAAATTGAATAATTGTATCATTTTGAGTATTTCCAAAATTAAAATTCAAAATTTTTACCATACTCGCAATTCAAAATTGTTAAGTTTCAAATTGCTTTATCTATGAATGCTGAAGTTTTGAACACTTTACTCTAAATTGTTTATGGATAGTGTTCCAAATTTAAATTATTGATTTCCAAAAATTTCTATTTGGAAATTTGTCGATTTTGTACAAAGTCAATACAAAATTTTTCACGATATCAAAAAATGGTTCAGGTAGGATTTCTTTAATTATAAATGGTGCCAATTTTGCATGGTTGAAATGTGTATTCTTTTACTTCAAATAGTTAAATTTTTTAATTTGCAATTTACATTTTAATATTTTTTTATTTCTCAACGCTACTATTTCATTTGTGGCGCAGAATTAAATTTGAAATGTATTTTCAACTTCAACCTTTATACTCAAACGTATTCATTTTGAAAGATTTCTAATTGCATAAGAATTGTATTTACTTGCCTACCAACATTTAATTTATTCAGCGATAGTTCAGCCTTTTCAAAACATAAAACACCCTACACTATTCATTCTTTGTACAGGGTAAGGAACTGGGGACGAGCTAGGTAGAAAAATAAATTTTCGTTGAATCCATGTAATTATTGAGTTTAGCCAATTGTAGAAAATTGTACATATAAATTATATTTATTTTAGAAAATTGAATTCGTTTCAAAATACTCTGCATGTGATTACCTGGGAGTGCTTGACTTAAAGAGAAAAAAATTAGTGCTTCCACGGCTTTAGAATGCAACTGTAGCTCGTCCCTCACTAAATGAAAACTCCAAGGGGGTGACGAGCGAGGATCGGAAAGTCTGGAAACTTTTCAGAAAATTTTCGAAAATCGCGGTCTGAAAAAGAATGCATCGTGCCCGAATGATTGCGAGAAAGGGAGAGTGAGAGAGAAGACAATTGTTACGGGTTTGGATCAACCCGCTCGACACCCACTGTGATATATTTTTAATTTTTTTTTTCACGTTTTTAAAACTCGCTTTCGGAAAGGAGATCAATATCGTAGAAGATAATATTAGGGTCAAGAACTAAGAAAACTCCCTTGAGAAATTTGCAAAAGAAAAAATCGGGAGGAAAAGCGAGTTCCTTCTATTTCTATACGACTCTTTACTGCAACACCAAAATAAAAAGGATATGAATGTAAATGAAGCTTAGCTAATAATTCTTATGTGCACCTCGTATTTTAATACGCGGCCTGTTGATACAATTATAAATATATCATCATAAGAGATTGCGATTATTATGGCATCAGTGCCATGTTAATATATTACAATTATTGTCCTTTTTGATTACTATAGAAAATTTTATTCTACTCTTCTTAGAGTTCGACCACTTCTTTTCTACTCTCTGTTTTTCAACCTAAAAATACAGCGTCGCGTTTCACCAATCGCCTTTCACTCCGAATTTCATAAAAAAATATTTTTCACAAAATGGACAAATCTGCAGGAAAGAAAACAGAACCAATTAAACGAAACTGACGTAATTCGCTTTTATTAATACTGTTTTTATTGCATATCGAGATTATTGTACAATGTAATGAAAAAGAGAGAGACGCCCTGTATCTTTTCGAGTAGAATCATCAAATCGATTCATCTACTTCTATTAATATAGTTATTGTTATCAATGTTATGACTATTGTTCACTATCGTTGCCATTTCGTCACTAGGACCAAGTCCATTCGTTCGTTATCGCAAATTCTTTTTAGAGTTTAGTATCATTGTCATTTTAAGGTCCAGATTTTCTGAAGCTGTAAATTTTTAAATTTCCAACAACAGAAAATCTTGGACTTGTACATTTTATCATCGATCATTGAAAGTTTGTCGGCAAGGCGAGACTCGCTGGGCGACAAATCGTCTCGGTACTTTCCAATGGAATCTCAACGTACTTCGTATTATATATCTATTTATGGTACTCGTTATAGTTACTACGATATTGAACCGCTATATTTTCCTCGATTAACGAAATTCGTCTCTAAAGTTTATTAAATTTTACGAGAATAAAGCACTTTACGATAGCAAACGAGTGTTTCAATCAAAACCTTTCAAATGATATCTCACTCCCCACTAAATATTTAATACCTAAAAGCTGCTTTTTAAGACGATCTTAAATGGAAAGCTATCCCTCGACGAAGCCAAGTGTCTCTCTCATCTTTGGGACACCCAACCGGAAGGGAACATATCAGTAAATTCCTTTGAGAATCTGTATATACAGGAACCTCCAAGCAATTCTTATTTTCTGACTCTAAGTCTGTATCCATCTTCCAATTTTCTTCTTCCAGATTCTCAAGATTTTCCAAAGGTACGTATGCAATCTGACAACCTGGAACTGCCACAACTGGTGCATCATCGGTTGCAAGTTCCTTCAAAATTCCTTCCTTTATTGCTGCACCTGTTGAAATTATATTATTAGACAAAATGAAAAGACTAAAATCATATTGATGAATAATGCAATACCTGTTAAGAGAAGACCATCAATAACGATTGAAGTCTTCCAATCCTCCATTTCTGATCCTTCAGACCAGTTAGCCCGAAGACGAAGATTTTCGAGAGGATATCCTGATTCTCTTGCTGTGTATTGTTTCAATGCAGCCAGAAATGCTCTAGGGCGTGCAAACCAGAAAAAATTTACTCTTGGAGGAAGATGAGAACCTAGCAAATTTAAGGCTTGATGCCTAGATAATAATCCATTAACAAATGGTACTATTTCCACTGGTCCTGATGACCATTCAGAAATCCAGCCTTTAGGGACCTTGGTCCCTTCCAATCGCAGAGAATCAATATTTCCCTGGATGATTTTTAACAATCTTGTAGTCATACGTCTCTCATCTTTGAAGAAACTTTCCAATGGATTTTTACTTTCATCAGGACTACTCTTCAAGATTTTAGATAGTCCCTGATCTATCAAGTTCTTCAAATCCCTCTCAGTTTTGGTTTCCATCTTTCGGTCTCTTCTGTCTTCTTTCGTACTATGGGCCCTCATCATAACATCTAAAAAAAAATATTTGAAGTTCCGTTCTAAAAGAAGACGTAATATTCAGACTTACCTTTCAATAATACCAAGGCTCTTTCAGAAGCAGATTTTTCCCAAATTCTGTGAGCATTAGCAGGTAATCCAAAATAATCCTGAGGAGCCTCAAGTTCATTAAGACGATCAACAGCACGGATAGGGTCTCCGAGTGCAGCTTCCTGAATGTTGAGAAGACCACCTAGTTTTCGACGACCTTTATAGACTTCCTTCGACCAGATGTTTCTCAAAATTGCTCTGAGAGCTCGCATATCATAATCATCTTGAAGACGACCTCCATAAACTGCAACATCCAGAAGACCTCTTCCTGCTTCCCAATCCTCATAATCTCCAGAGGTTGTCTTTACTACCAGTTCACAAGCTGCTTCAAGATCAGCTTCAGACCAGTCGTATTCCTTAATCCAACCCTGGGGAACAAATCTTCTTCTTTCTTGAAGAATAGCATGAAGCCAAGAGAGAAGAATCGTCTTTTTCACATTTCCAAGCTCTGACTGACGCTGTTGAAGTTGTTGAAGCGATCTTCTCACATTTCGTTTAACTCCTTCTGGAGGTTCGTAAGCCAATTTGAAACAAAGGCCAGCAAGGCCTGAATAAAATCCAGTACACTCTTCAGTCGTGAGCCATATTCTAGTACTGGGATTTTTCTCAGTCGTACACATCGGTGATCGCAAGAAACTTTCCAAGCGAGGGAGCCAGTTTAGAGCCAACTGGAGGTTACTCAGTAAGATCCAGCTTCCGTTCCTACAAGCAGCTTCAAGAGCAGCTTCAGCTTGAGTCACCTGACCTAGACCTAAAGATACCTCTATGAATCCTGTGGCCTGGGCTACGTGATTTGAAGCGAGTCCATTTAATTCTGGACCAGGATCTGCTCCTGGAGACAACAAAAGTAATACCGGATAGGTTCCTGAATCTTCTGCTATTTTTTTTAAAGTCCAGGCTGGCGGTGCTAAACCTCGAACACCTGGAACGTTAGAGCTATTAAATAACTGATGACACAACTAGTTGTAAGCAAAAATTAAACTTACCCAACTGTTCAGATGCCCACTTAGATAGAGCCGTGTGAAGATGATCAGGACGAAGAGCCTGGATGACTAAAACCTTCTCAAAGGGGCTTACAGTATTATCGGCGTAAATGTGTGATATATCCTCAAACCAAACTGCTTTCATCTTTGACGCTATCTACATTGTAAGAAAGTTAATTATTCATTCTCATATAAGGAGTAACCTTTGCCTACAATAATCATTTTACCTGTGGTAAAGTGGATGTAAGAGCCCTAAGAGCTGGTTTCCTCTCCTCAGGAATCCACTCAGGTGTCTTAAAATCTCCAGTACTCCCTACAGCCAAGCTTCCTCCATTCAAAAGTAAATTTCGTTCAGCTTCGGAAACTGGAGTAACTGATAAAGCTAAATGCAGAGCCAACGGAAGCCTGTGTTTCCTGTATGCAGCTTTGGTGCAATGATGAAGCGTCAGCGCAACGAGACTGAAAAATAGAAACTTGAATAAAGAAAAGAACTTACTCCATCGTTATAATGCATCAAAAAACTCACCTCTTTTCTAGGTATTTATCCCTCTCAACTTTATCATCTGATTTCAGCGAGTTTCTATCTTTCTCCGCCTCAAGGTAAATATCAGTCAAAGCTTCATTCGAAAACACATAGAGAGGACTCAAGGAACTTAAAAATCTGACAGTTTTGAAGAAACTTGCAGCAAACTTAGCTAATTTCTCATGTTCTTTCATTCTTCTTGTGACATCTTCAAAACTGTGACGACTTTCTTCTAGTGCAAGAGCAATCTCCTTAGCCTTAGATTGGGTAGCTTCAAGAGAGGCTAACAATCCACCTTGAGATCCCTGTGATTCTTGCAGAAGATCCTGGCCCCTTGCAGCTCCCAACTGAGCTAAGAGATCTAATCTCGCAGCATCCCTTTCACCAGATAATTTCTCTTCACGCTCTAAAGCTTCCCTTCGCTGCGCTTCTATCTCAGGAGTCTCCTTTAAGATGACTTTTTCAATGAATTTTTCTGCTAGGCTTCTGGTACCAGCGCCAAGAGTGATTCGAAATAAAACTGCATCAGCTTCGTTTGATAGTCTGTCGAGGCGATCTCTCCTAGTGGCTAGGAATAGCTGAAAACCTTCCTGCGCTGGCAAAACTCTGTCCCCTAGTCGTAAAGGTCTTCGTCGAAGGAGTGGAAGCAAGATAGAAGGTATTTCTACTATTTCCTCTACCAAAAGTGGTTTTCCAAACCGAACTGCTAGTTCAACCGTCATTACGAACTTAGTATCATCAGGTTTTGTAACTTCCAGTTTAGATCCCACATTCGATCTTAACCAAGAAACAGCCACTCCAGAGGAATCCATAAACATAGGTACAAGAGGTCCTCTTAAAGCACAAGCTGCTCCCACCAAACTTCCTGTATCAACTGGCAGGCCTTGAGCCCTCCAGAGAAGACGCTCCCTTTCATTAATCAACAGATCCAAAACGGACCTTCTCCAATGATCATCTTTACTTGTATCTTGATAAACCAAAAGTGAAGCCGCATTCGCTGCTTCAGCACCCAATATCATTTTCCTAGCAGTCAATACTTCAAATTGCTTTTGCCAGTCACTGTGTTCAGTATCAAGTTTCTGAAGAAGCGCTCTCGCAGTTGCTAAACTAGCTTCAGTAGCTTCTGTTCTCAATTGCAAGGCAGCAGCTCCTCTAGAATGAGCTGCCAATTGTTCTTGAAGTTGAGCTACTTTACTCTCCACAGTGTTGAGACCTTCAGCCAATCTTCCAAGTTGAGCTTCAGCAGCTGCTAGACTTCCTGCCAGAACTCTCTGCTCTCTTTCCAAAGGAGCAACCTGTTGCAGAATTTGTCCATACTGAAGATTTGCCAAAACCCAAGCAGCTAACGGAGCAGCTGCAACTGAAGCTCGCTTCGCAGTCTTTTCTTCAAAGCTTTCAGGTCGTTCCTTTATCAACTTAGCAACAGCTTCCAGACTCGCGGGTGTACTACGTCTCGCATCCCATGATCTAATTTCATCCTTAACTCCTCTTTTAGCCAAGAAAGTCTTCATACTGTTCCAGGAAGTGTCTCTAATTCCCATTAATCTTAGAACTCCTTCAAGAACATCTCTCACTGGAGCTGGTGGTGCTCTCAACGATCGAACTTCCGAGAGTGCATCAGTTCCAATTCCAGCAACTGCTTGAGCAGCTTGTTCAACCAGTGGCTCCACTTTACCTAGTTCACCTTCAATATCAGCTTTTCGACGGGCCAACTCCGCACTCTCTCGTTCTGTTTCAGCTTTTAAGGTCGTCATCTCTCCCCTTTGGCCAGTAGTTCCTCGCATTGTCGCAGTAATTTGCTCCAAAGCTGCGTTAGCACGTCCTTTCTCCACTTCCAATTCTTCTCGCTGCTTGTCAGCTTCCTCCTCCAACTTAGCAACTCGATCTCCAGCCTCCTTCAGTCTACTTATCCCAGCTTCGAGGCTTTGAAGTTTCTCCTCGATTTCCTTCATCCACTTTTCACGAAGGTCCGTCCAAATACTTAAGGAAGCTAAAAATCTCGCAGGAGCTTGCTGTTGACGAGGTGCTTGCAAATGAGCTTTTACAACATCCTTCACACCAGATGATTTCTCCTGTGCTGCGTTCTCAACTCCACTATGATATATTGCCAATTCAGTTAATGAACCCTCCGAACACCACCATTCTTTTCCTGGTCCCTGACCAACAAATATGCAATGTCGTAGAAGACTTGATCGACTCAGCCAAGAAGCATTTATGTCATTCACATCTAGGACAACTATCACTCGCAGGAGAGTTCGTAATCGATGATAAAAATACTGCTCTAATGTTCCAGAAAAATCTTCCGTTCTTGCTAGTTCAGCTAATGGAGTTACTAGACCATCCAGCTCTTCTGGAGTCAGCAAACCTGGAATTTCTCCTTGAGATACGACAGCACCAGCAAGAATGGCCAACCCCTCTTCCCTGATGTGATGCTCTTCCAGTAGAAGTATTGTTGATTCCCCATCTATTGCAGCTGACTGAACAGCTGCTTTGATCGCTCCTCTACCTCTACCTGGTCCAAAAGAGACTACATGCATTGAAGAGTAGGTGCTGACTAACTTGACTGCAGATTTTCGACTAGCACCAGGTCGACCTAGGAGAATAATCCCACGTTGTTCATTGCCCAAAGCCCAGCTAATTCCAGCAGCTATTTGCAAAAGATGTGATGAAATCGCAGCCTGCAAAGGTTCCCCTTCCCTTGCACATCTAGCAGCAGCTGCTTCTATCTCCTTCTTCCACAATTCCTGCTCCAGGGGTGTCAATCCAACACTTCCTCCTCTCCAAACATAAACATCATCCGTATTCTTGATACTTGGTACCCTCGAAGCTATAACCGATTCCCAACGTTGTAAATCTTTTGCATTCAATCTAGGTCTAAAGAGTTGACGTCCTGAGAACAGGAGATGAGATGTAATAGCATCTTCATTCTCAGCAATTGGATAATATCTCATTGAGTCTGACCAAATTGCTAAATCCTTATAGGACCATATTGAAGATAATTCTTCTCGAGGACATATCGTTCCAAATGCCTCTACCATTGCTGGAGCCATTCTAGTGACCCAGGATTGAACCATAACATCATCACGTTTCAAAGCACTTCGCAGGTGAAGTTCAACAATGGATATCATGTCCGCGGATGTTTGACGAGGTAGATAATGTGTCATCAATAGAGCATTCAACCTTGGGTGAACTTTTGTGTGTGAGTCTCCTGTGCAGACAACTGTGAGAGGAACACTGGCAAACTCCAAGTCATCTTCATGAAATCCCCCTTCTTGGAGTAATTCTCTTATAAGTTCTTGTAATTCCTTTGATGCCAAGTGTAAGTCTTCTAGAATCAATATCACTCGAGAACCATTTCTCGGTCGATAGGTCCTCCCTTGTGAGGATGACTCCATCTGGACGCAAGCCCTTTTGAGTCTTGAAATTAGGTCTCGAGAACCATAAAGAGAAGACCCTTTTATTACAGACAAGGATTCACCGGCACTATCTCTAATAGATAATGAAATTATCTCTATCAGAGAAGTTTTTCCACATCCATCAGGTCCACGAATTAAGACCGACCGGTTGCTTTCTATCCAAGGCAAAACTGTTGCCATGGCTCTTTGAGTAGACCCAGAAATATAAACTGGACCAGCATCAGTTGTTTTTGATTTGGTGGAGTGTCCTAAAGGTTCCAAACGATCCGTTTCTGGATTGTACAAAACAGAAAATGGGTTTTTTGTATCAGGACACCAGCAATCTGTCCACTGATAAATCAATCGAGCTAGCTGATCTTTCCTTTGTGAATCTTCTATTTGACTACATAGAGAAGCTAAAAGTGCATAAGTACCCAAAGTTTGGGTATGAGCCTTTTTTAAATGAGGTAGAGCACCATTGATCAAACCAGATGCTGAGGAATATTCCTGATTGGTCTTCAAAACCTCTTTTATTCCATTGCACAAGTGAGTATTAGCGATATCCTTAGCAATTGTTGGAAGACCTTCCAGGAGGTTGGCTGTAATTATAGCAGAAATAGATGTCGATCCAAGGTGCAGAACTCCAAGTCGTGATACTGTTGCAGGACTTGCTGCATCAAGTTTATGAGTCTCGAAAATGAATCGAGTACCACTTCCAAGTCTCATACCAACACCGTTCGGAAGTGTCAGTATACGATTATCATCTAAGGCAGAGTTCAAAGCCTCTGCCCATTCAGGTTCCACATCACCGTTCAGAACAATCCACGTTGATTCTTCACCAGCTGATGATACTGCATTTGCCAATAAACCCTCTTTCCATTCCCTCGTTTGAGGATCAACTTTTCCTAAGAGTTTGGACTTTGGAACAGCTCCAGGATAAACTACAAACTGTTTAACTGCTTCTCCTAATTTTGCTAAAGCTTCAGCCAACATCGTCCTTACCAAAGTCTTTCCACTTCCTTGTGGTCCAACTATCACGACACCAGTTCGACTTCGTAACTGATCATTCAACTGGATACATCTGCTTACTAGATCTTCTTGCAAACCTCTCGATTCACAAACTTCCATCAAGCTAATCTGCAAATCTGGCCTCTCTGTTGAATCAGCTAAAGATGGGTTCGTTTTTGGAAATACGTCATTTAATAAAGCAAGAAACTTGGATGTATCTTGTTCAGTTAGCTTAGGTAGTGTAGATGCCTTGATACCAATTAGAATTCTGAAACAAAGAAAGTTCACATCAACTGAAGGAAAGAAGAGACGTCAAATTAATTTTTTCTTTCCCCTTACCTGGTACTTTCATTCATATCTGCAGTTTTGCTATGAGATGGAATAGCATCCAAAACCGACATTAAGGCTCTAAGGCCCCAATCATAATGCGGCTGTTTTGATAATAACTTTTCCGCAATATCAATCGTCTCAACCATCTGATTAGCCAAACTAGAAGCCTCTAGAAAACCTGCACACTCTAGCATTGCCCGGACGATGTTAGTCTTATCAGGATGAGCCATTCCAATCGGCCTGAACAATCGAGCTAAAGAATCTGGTAACTTATGTCGACCACCATAGTCATTACTGGCAGGATTCATCGTGATGAAAATACAGCAATGTGAATCCAGAGTAACATTTTGATTACCTAAAGCTACGGTTGATACTCCATCCCTAACTGCTTCTTGAAGTGGTCTAACTAACATCGCTACAGCACTCAACGTTTCCTCCTCGAGGCGATTGAACTCATCGAAGCAACCCCACGCACCAGCTTGTGCAAGACCTCCCAGAATTCGACGCATACTTCCAGCATCCATGCCTTCATCACAATTAAAGACTATAACAAGACGACCTAAAATTGCACCTAAAGCTTTAACACTCTCAGTCTTTCCAGTACCGGCTGGACCAGTAGGACTTCCACCAAGGCCTAATTTCATAGCCTGGGTTAGTGCTAAGAAACATCTTTCAGTCAGAGGAGTTCTAACCAGACCAAGAGCAGCTCCTTGATATTCAAAGCGATAAGGAAATTCTGCTCCAGCACATCTAACAACTGCTCCATTCCCTTTTCTATAGCTTCTCAGTTGCCTGTTCCAGGTCCAAGCAACACTTTCTTTGTCTACAATGATTCCAAGAATAGTTCTAGTTACTTGGAGATGATGAACTGTATCCAAAAGAAGGCCCCGTGCCTTTAAAGCTGTCAGTTTATCCCCAGAATCTTCCAAACCTCTGTATTTTGCTCTTTGAGTTTCCAAGTATTCCACAAGCTTCTTCACTGAATGCTTTCCTTCCTTCATAGCAGCTTCACATCTCTCTGTGAAGAGGATTCTTCCAGAGAGGAGTAAGATTTGAGCTGGGTATGATGAAGGATCTGCACCAGAGTCAGAGATACACTTTGAGAGATTTTGACGCAAAGCGTTCCTCATTCCTTCTTCAAGATTTGTTAACCATTGAGGGAGAGAATCAGTCGTATCAACAGGTTGCGGCAGTTTTAGAATTTCACCTTCGGGTGAGACGATACTTTTTATCGTGTTCTTTTCCCTCTCAATCGAACCAACACCTTGGTACAGTTTCGGCAGTTGAGTTTCAAGACCTTTTCCTGTTCCTGATACTAATTCCAGCAGATCCTCATCACTCAAAAAGTATAATCGTGGGTATAATGATCTTTTTTCTTCTAGAAACTCATCAAGACTTCTTTGACATCTGTCCAAAAGGTCTTTTAAATTCGTGAGAGCTGGTAGAGGCAGCTTCCTCAGAGAAGGTATTCTCGGATCTTTAACTACCTCGCTCATCATATATCTGAACTCCTTGTCAGCTCTTAACCATCTACCAGAATCGTTTAGTGAAGCCCCTCCCCCGTAGACTGGTTCCAGATAAACCCATTTTCTTTGAAGCATGCTGAGTAATTTTATCCTTTCTTCTAATTCAAAGAGAGAAGCTTCACATCTAGCAGCTCGGGATGCAAACCTCTCATAACCTGATGCACCTCTAGCTCCATCTAACAAAAGTCTAAGTTCACCAGCTCTTGCCAAAAGAGGACCATATTCTCCAACTAAATAAATTTTCACATTCTTGCTGTCTGTTGATTCTTGCAATGGAAGTGCGGTTGATCCTTCCCACGCTTCAAGTTCAATTAGAGCCTGACGAATTCCACTTTCAGCGGCAGCTCTCTTGACAACTTCCTTAACACGTTCTGCATTTTCTTCAATTTCTTTAGAACATCTCAGCAAGTGTCCTAGGGTTATGTCCCTAGGATGAATGACATCTTTCAATTTTAAAATTGGTTTCAACTCCGCCCAATGTTCTTCTGCCACATCATCTCCCTTAAGAAACTGGATCCACTCAATTCCTTCTCTAATCTCCCTGATTTTTTTCTTAACAAAAGATTCATTTTCAGCAGCCTCTTGTTGAATTTTGTTTGCATCTATTTCTTTATTCTTGGCATGCAATTGGAGTCTCGCCTTCCAAGAATCTAACCAATCATGAAGTCTGTGTAGCCTCCTCCTAGCGACAGACCACTCCTCATCTTCTTGTTTCTTTAACTCATCGAGAAACTCTGACTGGAACCTGCAATTCAACTCCTCAGCTTCGAGTTGAGCTTCCAAAGTTTCAGAACTATCTGAATCTTCTTCAAGAATTTCATTTAGTTCAAGACTAATTCTCTGACAATCAGACTTTAGGGAATCCTTTAGTTCCTTCAGGGTTGCCCATCGTTCCTTCATAGAATCGAGCCAATCGAGAGTAATATCTTCTGGCTTCGATGACCATTTGGTTTCCCACCTTTCTCTATCATCGCGTAGGGCTATTGCTCTGTGACGAAGATTCACTTTAGCATCCTCTACTTGACGAGTCATAACTGCTTGATGCCTTTCCAATCGCTCGGTCAGACTTTCCCATGCTGCATGTGCACCACTGATTCCTGGAAGAGTATGATAAGAATACAAAATATAAAAATTATTGATCTATCAAGAAAGATACAAAACCAAAGTTACCTTCTAACTTTTCTCTTGTCCAAGCAGCCAAAACTCTAGCAAACCCTGTTACAGCTTCAAATTCTTCAGCAGTTGCTTGAGCCTCTTTTTGGATCCGAGAGTAAGCTTCATAAGCCAAACCAATTTCCTCAATATTATGGGGTCTTCTGTCCAATTCTCTAGCGGATGATGATAAGAATTCCACAATGGCTACCAATCTCGATGATGCTTCTGTACGTAAATCAGAAGACATCCTTTCCCAATATCTTCGAGATGCTGATTCCAAATCATTTCGAGCAGTTGCTGTATCAACAACAATGCACCAAATCTTGACATCACTACCTCTCAGTTTTCCAACTTCCTGTGCCCACTGCTTCGCTTCTTTGAAAGATCGTTCCCACTCATGTGGACTTTTTCCTTTAAGTCTGAAAATAATAAGTTACGAAAAATAAAAATCTGTTCCCATAATTCAGAAAAAAAATTACTCACTGTTCTCCAGCATCAATCTTAGCTGGTGCAGCCAGAGGTATCCATTTACATCGAAGAGCTTCCAAAGCATTTAGAACCTTTTCAGCTTCTTTGTACACTCCTCCATAGAGATAGGCAGATCTTTCAACTAAGGTGTGAAATTCTGCATCAGCGTGATCCCCAACACCTCTGAAATTGATTGGAATTGCTAGAAATCGACGAATTCCAGAGTACAGTTTAGCACGAGTCTCTTCAAGTGGTGGTCTCCATTGGAGAGATCCATAACGAAATGTCAGCTCGATTTTGATCTCTGGTAACTTCTTTAGCAGTGTTGGGAGAGCAGCTCTGTTGTTGACAAGATGTCTCAGGTCAGAACAAAATAATCAGAAATGAATTAGAGCTCTGCTCAGAAGATCTTACCTGTAAGCAACACCTAAAGCCTTCAGCAACTGACGATCCCAGTGTAATTTCCAAGCCTTAGTGTTTCCATACTCAGCTTCCACAGAATCAACAATTGATCGCATGCTTTTCAAAATATCTTTCCAAGTGTTTTGGTTCACTGCTAAGGTAACAGCATCACCTTTCAACAAATTTGACACCAAATCCCTTAAAGCGGAATGTTTGGCAGCAAGTTCGGCATTCTGCTGAGCAAAGAGTTTGACCTAGAAAGGACGACCATAATTTTAGTTTTATCAAATACTAGTATTAACCGGTAGGGGGATTTTTTATAATCACCAGACGATTTAATCGAGCAGTGTAAGCATCAACAGCATAAGGATCAGACCAGACAACTCCAGATTGTTCTTGAACAGCTCGAGCAAGTTCTAAGGCAGCTGATAACATTAAAGGTCTCTGTGATGGAACCATGCGATCTCCTATGGTGTTATGAAAATTTGCAATTTGCTGAAGAGCTCTGGCTCGACTTGCTAAAGAACTGGATCGTTCTACCAAATCTTTTATTTCTCTTGGTAATTCCACACCTTGGCCTGCTAAAGCTCTTGCTGCTCTGATTAGGGTGGTTAACCTTGGATCATAATTAACTCTCATCCTGCTTGTTCCGGTCAGTTCAACTACTGATGAATTATTTCCTAAAGAGAGCTCCTTATTAGATATTGCCTCTATAGTTTCAGAAACCTTTGGAACAGAAGATTGATTTTTTACAATGGCGGATCTTCATATCAAAATGAGGTATAAAAATTAATTATTACCCATGAATCTACTAGTTGTTGACGTTTTATTCCAGCATCCTTGGAAGCAGCAATCACTTTTTCAGAAACTTCTTCATAACCAGGCAAGTCAGATAGTAATTCCTTCCCTAATTTTTGCAAGCATTCCAACTTTGATTCAGATGCCCTTGCTGTCTGGATTTCTTGTAAAACTGGCGGAGTGTCTAGAAGAGTTTCTGTATCAGGTCCAGCTCTACATGATTCTGAAAATTTTCATAAATAACTAAGTTTAGTTACCTTTAGTTTCATCATCAGTCAACTAATAATTATTAATATTACCTATAAGGTGACTAAAAACAGATAAAAGAGCTTGACGTTCACTCCGAAGATCCCTTTTAATTCTTTCCCTTTTAATCAATTCACTATATCTTCTAAATTCTGCAGCCATGGATGTAGAATTTTTCGCATCTGCTATTTGAGTCTTCAGTTTCTCAGCCACTTTTTTCTCTGCAGGTGCCAAACCATCTTCAAATTTTCGTTTCAATCTTTCCCAATCAAGATCCTTTTGATTATCCCCTAATCCTAAAAACATTCTTTTCAAATAAGAATAAACTTTTAATTAAACACTTTCAATCGAAGAATAATATTTAACCTTGGATATCCTCAAAGCTCTGAAGTAACGCATCTGTCCCAAGACCAGCTCTTTCTTTTGGTGTCAACAACCTACTCAACTGACGATGTTGAGCTCTAAATTCTGAAATCTCCCTGTAATATATATATATAATTTAAAAAAACGGTTCAACAACCACCGCAGTGTCCCACTGGGAGCAACTGTAATCCAAAAATGATACCGGCTCCCAGTAGAACCGCGGTAAGTCATACCTATGGCCACGTCTCACGACCGTTAGATGGGTGACCACACACACACAAATATATATATATATATATATATATATATATATATATATATATATATTACGTCATTCATTAGATTGAAATTTTGTTATTCTAAATACCTGAAGGAAAACTTACTTTAATCGTTCGCCTAGTTTTGCACACTTTTTTGGTGAAAAAGCGGGACCTTTCCAAGGATGAAGAGAATGATGAGGCCAAAATAATCCTGTGAATTTTTCGGAAACGGTGATCCATTTTTCGCAAGCTATGGCCCCTAATTCAACAATCTCATCCTTTACTCGTCCTTCAGAAGTTTTTACCTAAATACATGAAGAAATAAATATAATATCTCTTTAAGCCTTTATGTTATTACAAGTTCTCGGCACCGCTGTATCAAGAAATAAAGTTAACTACGCCCATTGCCTTTGTTTCAGTCACATTTTTCGACACACCTCTTAACATTGCTCTGTTTATTTATCCCTTCTGTTTAAAAACTCCCGTAGCCACGCCCAGTTTCTTAGACCACGCCTTTTATATACACCCTTGACCACGTATATTTCATTGAATGTTCTTAAATGGCATGCCAATAAAATATTCTGAAAATAATATTAGTACATTGAAAAAAATGGTTTAGCAGTCTCAGCTAGACGTTTAGTTGAGACAGCTAAATCATTTTTTCCAGTGTAATATATTTTGTTGGGCGAGGTCAAATAAAATACGCGCGTCCATGGGTGTGGTTAAGGGGCCTGGATAAGTGAAGTGTTCAAGAAAAATGTCAAAAGTGCCCCAGAAAACACGTTCTGTAACTGCTCCGTAACAAAGGGGTAACATTGTTATGTCTGGTTATATAACGAATGTTACTGCTCAGTGAAGTACTTGTTCTATAACTGAAAGGTAACAATGTTGAGTAATTTTTTTACCGAATGTAGATGTACCATTTCCATTAAAAAGTTGTAACAATTTTGTGGCAGTGATAATAAATATAAATAAAAAAAAAAGTGGTAATAAATTTTATGTAAGTGTTATAGGAGCAGAAATTATTTATAGAATTAATATCGAATATAAGTATATCTTTTTAAAATATTTTAAAAATTATCAATAATAATATTCAAAATCATATAATATATTTAAGATGCAAACTTCTTTTATATGTATTCAAACTTTTAAATTCTTAAAATTAAATGGAATAAAAATATCCACTTATTATGTAATCTAAGTCCATATGTCTTTTACGAAGGGAAGAAACAATAAATACATTTTGACTATAATTATGTATATTTTATGTAAGCACCGATTGTGAGTATCTTGGAAACAAAATCTTTGTCTCCCTTCAACTTTTGAATACGTATTCATCAGTTTTATAAGGGTTTTAGATCACGGTGATCCAGAAAAAGGAAAAGGTTTCATTAAAATGGATCCAAAATCGGGTTTCGCAGAAAGTTTTTACATCATTCATGGATTCAAAATCTGAAAAATCTAAATACTAACTCCTCCCTTTCGCGAGATATCGATATTTTAATATTTTGCAGTACACAAAATCGTAATTTTCAAATTATCACCATATATCAAACGTTTGAAATGAAAGCAACAATGACTTTATACTTCGAGAATTTGAACAATAAACTGGGACTTAGTAGTTATATGGCCACATTTCATTTTTTTAATTTTCAGAAATTTTAAATTTGTTTGTTTTTATTATATTTTTTTATTTTTCTTCTTCATTTCTCAATATTCTTATATGTGATTGATGAGAGTTTTAACTGCTTTAATGAGGTTTTCTTCACTTCATGTCTAATGTTAAAACTCTTATCATACACATAGAAATATTGAAAAATTACGACAAAAAATATAATAAAATTTAAAAATAAACAAAAAATAGGGCCATATAACCACTACATTCTCGTCGTTGGTCCTGGGTGAAGCTGAACGTGGTTTTATGTTTCAGTTTCTATCGTTCAAGTTCTCGAAGAATAAAGTCATTGTAGATTTTATTTTAAACGTTTGATATACGAGTATGGTGATAACATGAAAATTACGATTTTGAGTACTGCAAAATATGAAAATATCGATATCTTGTGAAAGGGAGCAGCTAGGATTTTGATTTTTTCAGATTTTGAATCCATAAATGATGTAAAAACTTTTTGTGAAACCTGATTTTGGATCCATTTTGGTCAAACCTTTTCCTTCTTTAGGACATAATTTTAAATTTGAAACATAATCTTATGAGGATTTTGACAGTAGAGTTCATCTTAACTTTAATCATCTTTATAGAGAGATAGAATTTTTAAGTTTTGTTGAATTCCATGAGTCTTAAACATCACATGCAATTAACTTACGAAAGCTTGTTAATATAAAAACAGTGAACAAGTGATTATCATTTCCGAAAATAACTTTTATTGTTGATCAAAAATATTGATGATGTTGTTCATTCAGCAATAACATTAAATATTTAAATCAAACATTTTTAAATCCACTTATTCATAAAATGTGTAAAAAGGAAAAATAAAAAAATGAGAAATATATTCCTCCATTAGCCCTGGCTTTTCAGCGAAAAAGCTTGGCTGAGATTTTGTCGACAAGATCCAAGCGATTCATTAGCTCAGTTGGCTAGTGCGTGTGGTACATAAGGTTTATAGGCTTAGGTTTAGGTTGTTTAGGTAGGGTTCGAATTCCCAAGCGTTTGAGCGTGCGATTATGTTTGTAAGTGACCGTGCGTGCAAATTGTGTAATTTGAAAAATGAATCGAGTGCAGTGATAATATATAAAACCATTTTTTTGAAAATTTATCATTATAGTACCGCTCCTTAGTGTTACAAAACTTATATCACAGAGTTACAGAGCGGAGTGGTGACATTTTGCGTCACAGGTAAGTAGCCTGTGACTCAACAGTTATTTAACATGTTAAAATCTGTTATTTAACGCCCATTTCCAAAAAAATCTTTCTTCTTTAATATAAAATCTCTAAACGATATTGTCGTTTTCGATTCTGACGAATTTCGAGAGTAACGCTGGTAACGTTTGCTTGCTGTAGGCCGCTCATATTCAACAGTAGTGTGTGTCTGTGTGTGGTACTGCATTTGAAATCAGTGATGCTAACTGAGTCGCCGTTATCTGCGCATGTTTGAATTGTAATATAGTTGATTGGTTGTAGTACGCGCATGCATTTGAATTCCCAATGAGGACGCGAACTAGAACCAATAAGCGCCATTCAGTCGAAGCATGCGCATGTCAAGGTGGTCTTTTCGAGATCACGGTGGGAAATAGTAATATAATCGAATCGTAGTTCGAGTTCGATACATTAAAACAAACACCGATACTTTAAGGAATTGATTTTGATAATTTGAAGGGATTTCAAAGAAGTTCAAAGACTATAAGGTATTTTTTTTTAAATCCAAGGAATCTTCAAGATCTTCAAACAATTCCAAGGAATTTCAAAAGATTTCAAAGAATTTTAAATATTTTGAGGTATTATAAAATATTTTAAGGAATTTTTAATTGATTTCACTAACTTAATAGGATTTCAGAGGATTTAAAAAATTTCAATTGATTCTAAAAGATTTCAAATTGATATATTGTAGGAAAATATTTCACAGAATTTCAGTAGATTCCAAGGGGTTTTTTAATTTTTTTAATAATTTGAAGGAATTTTAAGAGACTAGGAATATTTTAGGGCACTTGAAAAGAATCCAAAGCATTTGAAAGAGATGTCAACAATTTCAATGAATGCCAACAGATTTTAAAGGGTTTGAAATATTTTAGGATATTTTAACAGATTTCAAGGAATTTTCAACCGATTTTAGTAATTTAATTGATTCAAAAGAATTTTTCAAGATTAGAAATATTTTAGGGTATTTCAAAAGAATCCAAGATATTTCCAAGAGATTTCAACAATTTGAAGGAATTTCAAACAAATGTAAAGAATTTGAAAACTTTTAGATGTTTCTTGAAGATTCCAAGGATTTTTAATTTGATTTCAGTACTTTAATTGATTTTACAGGATTTGCAATATTCTAGAGTAATTTAAAAGATTCCAAGGCATTTTGGAAAGCTTTAGAAAGTTTTAAGTGATTTTCAAAGTTCTGAAAGGCCTTGAAATATTTTGGGGAATTTCTAATGACTCCAAGGAATTTTTTTATTTGAATAATTTGAAGGAATTTCAAAGGATTTGAAATAGTTAAGGCTATTTTTTAAATTTTCTTTTGAATTTAAAGAGATTAAAAAAGTTTCAGGCAATTTTAAGAAAGTTTTGAGGACTTGAAAACTTTTAGATTATTCTAAAAGATTCCTAGGAGTTTTCAATTGATTTCAGATTGGAAATATTTGAGAGTATTTTAGAAGATTTCAAGGCATTTTCGAAAGCTTGAAAAAGTTTCAACTTTCAAGTATTTTTAAAATAATCAAAATGAATATGTAAGGAATTTGAAAAGACTCCAAGGCATTTCCAAGAGATTTCAATAATTTTGAGGAATTTCAAAAAATGGTAAAGGATTTGAGAACTTGAAGAGTATTTTAAAAGATGTCAAGACATTTTCGTAAGCTTTAAAAAGTTTCAAGTGATTTTTAAAGAATCAAAGGATTTCAATAATTTGAAAGAGTTTCAAAGGATTGGAAATATTTTAGGGTGCTTCTAAAAATTGCAAGGGATTTTAAAGAGTTTAAACAATTTCAAGGAATTCAAAAATATTGTAAAGGATTCCAAATATCTCAGGGTATTTTGAAAGATCCTAGGAATTTTTGAATTGATTTCAGTAATTAATTGGTACTCATAGGATTTTAATTATTTTATGGTATTTTAAAAGATCTAAAGCATTTACAAGAGCTATAAAATGTTTCAATTGATTTCCAAAGGTTTGAAAGGATTTGAAGACTTTAAGAGTATTTCAAAAGATTCTAAGGAATATGCAATTGGTTTCAGAGGATTTGAAATATTTTAGAGTATTCAAAAAGATTCTAAAGCATTTTCAAGAGATTTGAAAAAATTTGCATGGGGTATTGTATCAAAGAGTTTTCTAAAATTTCGAAAATATAGATCGATTTAATAGGACCTATGCCAGGTTTTAGGGTATATCAAAAGATTTCAAGGAATTTTCAATTTATTTCGGTAACCTGATAGGATTTGAAATTATTTAAAATATTAAAAAGTATTTTTAAAGACTTTAATGCACTTTCAAGATATTATTAATTTTTTAAGGAATTTTAAAGGCTTTGAATGACTTTAAGAGGAATGAACAAATTTTTCTGGGAGTTTAAAGAATTTGTTTACAACTTCGGAAGATATGAAACTATTTCATAGGACTTGCGAGGTTTCAATATATTTTAGAATATTTAAATGAATTTTATGAGATTTCCGAAGATTTCAGTGATTTTAATGGATTTTAAAAGCTCTCAAGGTATTTTCATAAATTTTCCAGGATTCAAGAAAATACTATAAAATTTCATATAACTTCACGGGATTTTATAATATTTCAATGTACTTTAAGGAATTCATTCACAAGAAGTGAGCGGTTTTGTAGGTTTTCAGAGATTGGTAGAGATTTTCCAATATGTTTTGCAATTAATTTGAATTCACCTTGAATTGTTACTCATTTATTTAGAATTCTTTTATTATGTCTTTCGAATTTTGTTAGTTTACCTGAATTCTTTTAAATTAAATCAATAATTCTATTCAGTTCAATGGATATTTTTTTCAGTTTTCAGTTTGTGTTTAATTCGTCTTGAAGTGTTCTAAACTCATTTTGAATCCTTCAACATTCAATCAAATTCTTTTGAATTCCCTTGTATTTTTCCAAAATCATTTTAAACTTACTAAAATCAATTACATTTTTTGGAGTTTTAAATTTTTTCAAATATATTTCCATGTTTCAAATTTTAACTTTAATTGTTTGAAGTTTTATGAATTGAATTTTTCGGAATGCTTTCAAATCCAAAAGAACATCAGTCACACTATTGATGTACATATTTAATTTAATTCACTTTTTGGATTAGAAATGAGTCTTGCTGCAAAAAACGTCGAATTAAAAATTATTGCTGCCGACGTTTTTTGTAGGGCAATTTCTCTGCTTTTTTCGGTTTGAATAGGTCACTATTTTTAAATAAATTAGGCTGTAGCCGCGCCTTAGAATAACAAACTACAAATTCAGGCCTCGGGCTCAAAACACACTATTGACACTATTTGACACTTTTTTCAAGCGATGACGCTGTTTTGCTACTATTTTGAAAAAAATACACTAAAGACACTTTTTTCCAATCAAAAACACGAATTTATCAACCAAGATAGATTTTTTGAAAAATAAAAAATTGACAGATTTTCGCAGAAGGAAAAAAAAAATGGTTTGAAAAGTTTTTGATTAATTTAGCTTTTAATAAGAAAGATACTGTAACGTTTATAAAGGCCTGAAAAGTTCTATCGACAGGATAATTTTCTTCTTAAAATAAAAGAATTCAATCATTTTGACGTACACAAGAGATACGAGAAAAATTTTCACACAAAAATGTTCATGTATAAAAATGTTATACTGAAATACATTTTACTTTTTCGTAACAACGTGCATCATTTATGATAAAAATTAGAAAATTAATTTTTCATGAAAAAAATTCACTACATCTCTCAATGCATAATAAAATATTAGTGGCGAATGGATTACTATAGAGCATAAACGGCAATAATTGCCGAGCAAATAGAAAATTTTAAAAATTTGTTATCATATTTCTTGAAAACTGAAAGATTGGTAATTACTGCCACTATTCTATGTATCATTCATTTTTTGAAACTTTGTAACGCTTATATAATAATGAAAATTAATATTATTCGCAGTATTTATTAATTTGAAATTTATATGCTCATATACATGTTGAAACGAATAATTCACAATTTAATTTATAAATAACATTTCTTTTGATTTATAAAATAAGAAATGTATTACGGCAATATAATTTACAAATAAGTTAAGTGTTAAACAAATTTAAGAGCCGATTTTAATAAATTCAATTATAATTATATTCACAATTTTTTTAAGATGATAACGATGGCAGAATTTACCTACAAATGAATTATGAAAAATCCATTACTCCTTTAGCTTCAACAGAGAAAAATATGAAAAGGAGCTCCTTATTGAAGGTTACGTACATCATCCCGTAGTGCCTTATAATTATTTTTTACAAATATTTTGTAACATTAATTAAATATACATAACGTAGAAAAAATAAGTATTTGGTTTATTCTTTATCATTAATTAAATATACATAACGTAGAAAAAATAAGTATTTGGTTTATTCTTTATCGTACAGATCAGATATTTAGCCTAAGACAGATCACAGAAAAAAGCTTGAGAGTAGGAAAGAAAGTTTTCTGTGCATTTATTGACCTAGAAAAAGCATTTGACACGGTAAATAGAAGTAAACTTTGGGAAGTTCTTAAAGAATACGGAGTAAATGGAGGGCTCCTGCAAGCAATAAAAACAATATATACAGGTAGTAAAGCGAGCGCAAGGGTAAACGGGAAACTGAGTGACTGTTTCGATATTACGCAAGGCGTGAAACAAGGATGCGTTATGTCCTCGTGGCTATTTATCATATTCATGGATAAGTGTCTAAGAACTGCACTCTTCGACGAAGAAGGTGTAGATCTCCAAACAGTTAAGGTACGTGGGTTAGCTTTCGTAGATGACAAGATTGTTATGGCAGAATCAGTCGAGGACTTGCAAAGAATGTTGAATAAACTTCATACAAGCATGAAGGACATGGGACTCAAAATTAACGTAAATAAAACAAAAATCATGGTGTTTGAGGGAAAGAGTGAGAAAACAATGTGCAACATTGTCCTAAATGATGAGAGATTAGAACAAGTTGACAAGTACGTATACCTAGGTAGTCTATTCACTAGCGACGGAAAAATAGATGGGGAGTTAGATAGGCGCATAAATAAGGGTAAGCAGGTTATCGGTAGAGCGGGGTCCATCCTAACAAATAAAAACATATCAAAAAAAGCTAAAATGGCCATACATAATTCTATATTCATACCGACTGTACTATACGGTAGCGAAACATGGACATGTCAAGAAAAGGACAGGAGTAAAATTAACGCGATCGGCATGAGACCTCTGCGCATAATATGCGGGAAAACACTGATGGATAAAGTCCGAAACGAGACAATCCTCAAAGAATGTGGTGCAAAAGAGACAATAGTTGACACATGGGAAAGAAATCAATTAAGATGGTTCTGTCATCTTGAAAGAATGAAAGATGAGCGACTGACCAAACAAGTGTACAAAGGTAAAGTAAATGGCAGAATGCCTAGAGGTAGACCGCCGAAAGAATGGTTAGAATCGGTAAATGAGACATTGATCCGAAGAGACATAAGAAGCCATAGAAACACAAGAGCTTGCATGAAAAAATGCATGGACGTGAAGGAAGCTAGAGTAGTATGCCAGGACAGAAAAGTGTGGCGACAAATAGTTTGTAAACAGAGTGACAATAGAATGAATGAAGCCTGAAACAAAGACCTTGGAATCTAATGGGCCCAAGTGGGGAACCATACATAACAATTTTGTGAGGCTCTTCACTTGGGGTGATCGCTAGAGAGATTGATCAGCAACCTGGGTCGGAGCAGTGTTGCGGAATAAACGTGTCATTTGAATAAATGACACGAGAATTCCTGATCAATCTAAAACATATATACCTAACACCTATATACCTATCTACTTTACACCTATATACCTATCTAACTTATACCTATATACTCTACACCAATTCACCCATATACCCAATACTATATTACAACCGAGCAAGTCACGCCTACCCCGAAAGGGAAATGGCTTAATGGTATACAAAAAAATAATAGGCGCGCGCATCGTCGTCCCAAATTCGGAATGAGCAGTCAAATAATTTCCACGAGCTTAAATAGTATTCCCGAATTTTCAGGAAGACTCACAGCCATATTAAAAATAAAATTCTTCAGTTCAGAGTAAAAAATGCTTATCGGATCGGATTGGAAACCCCCAAAAGCTTATTCCTATTAAAAATGTACTACTTTTTAAAAGTAGACTTTAGAATTTTAGATTTAGAGACACCCATAAATTCAAATACTTAAACTAGGCTGAATATAATGATTTAATAATTAAATATCTTACCCCACTGATGAGATTTTCAACAAGAATAACAAGTTCGTTTCCAAGAATATCCAATAACGATTTCATACGCTCCTCACTATAAACTTGACCCTTTAGTTTCCAAAGATCATCCACGAATCCAGAAGCCACTTCCAGTGTTTCATCCAGACCAGCGAGACCTTCTCTGAAATTTAAGATTTCGTTTAATTGAGTTTACATAATTTTACCTCAATTTTTTTGAAAGAAGTCTTTCTTTTTATTTAAATGTTTGTAAAAAGAATGTTATTAAATATTATCAATTTTTAGAAATGCATTTAAATAATTTGGATTGTTTTCTTTTCCTAATTTGGAAATTTAATAATCTAAATAGATTGGTTCAGAATCACCCACAAATTTTAGATCTAGGCACTATGATCTATTTTCTTAAACATTCAAAATGTACATTTTTCTGTTTTTTTTTTGTACCATTTACCATTTCCACAATTTTAAACATGATATATGTTATAATATTTTTTTGAATGTCATCCTCGTACTTATTCACAAAGTAAGGTTGCTAATGGGATGTTACATATTTTGAGAAAAATCTATAAATATCCAGAATGAGTTGTGGCACTATCCACAATGTTCATAAATTTTACATATTTTCAGGTTTTATATATTAAAATTTGTTTAAATAATTTTTTACAATTATACATGATGTATATTATAATAATTTGAAAAAAATGTCATCCTGGTATTTATGAAAAAATAAGGTTGCTAATAGGATGTACATATTTTTCTATTTTACAATTCACCCAGATACTTATCTAAAATAAGTTGATGATACCCTCGTTACCTATAACCAACGGTTATCTGAGGAAGATATCATATATAAAAATATGTGCACAATCTTATCACGTACCATTGGGTACCTTAATATTTTATTGATACATTATTTGATAAAATATTTTGTATGCCATACCTTGACATTTTTCCTGTATGTTTTTAATTAATTTTTCCTTTATTTTTAGTGTACATATTATTTTATATTAATTTTATATATTTGATATTGTGATTTTACATAAATTCTTATTATTACTTTTTCTATATTTTTGCCACTTTTTTTAGAACATATTTTTATTTTTTTTCTTTAATCCTCCTGAATTTGTAGGTTATTTTGAATCTGGGTCAAATTATCACTATGTATTGTGGGGTAACCTTGAAAACTCTATTCTTTCTTTATACATTTTTTTTCATTATTTGTCTTTTTCTAGTATTTTATTTGCAATATCTAAGAGTTCCTTTTTTGAATATCATTGTCATTGTTTTTTTAATGATTATCTTTGTTTTTAATTATTAAGAATTTTTAAATTTATAATTTTTCAAATCATTCACATAATCTATACTGAACATGCTTCAAGTAATGTTTTTAAGATTTCCTTTTTTGTTACCTAGCTGAAAATTTTGTTACTTAAATAAAATAACAATTTAAAAAAATTTTAAGTTATTATAAAATGCCTTTTCCATGTAAGCGTGACTCACTTAGAAATAAACTAAAGTACTGGATGATGAAAGAGAGATGGGGGGGGGGGGGGAGGTTATACAATTTTATTTTTATTTTTAAAAAACTTTACAATCTTTTTCTTTCACCTAATACCTGTTAAAAATAAGTATATCAATAAATTAAAATTAAAATTGTTTTGAAATTGAAAAAAAAAATTTATATTTATTAATTTTACTATTATCATTTATTATTATAATGTGATTATGATATTTCCTTTTAATGTAAATGTATCTTTTTATATTTTTGAAAAACAAAATATAATATTTTGATGAAATTCTTTTAACTACACTTTTCTCGAAGGTCATTGAAATTTTTCTGTTTTCTGTTCTGTTCTATTCGGGACGTATTGAGTCGCTCGTAAAGATTGAGTCCCTCCTCCATAAAAAGGGTGAAAACTATGTTAAAAAAAGTCGCCTCGTTTTAATTCTTTCTCTCTCTCTCTCTCTCTCTTTCTCCCTTTAACAAGTACTTTTTCCGAAAATCCGACAAATTCTGAGAGGTTTTCTGTCTAAACTCAACGTTAGTATATGGCGTGACTTTATACAATGCATATCGTAATATTTAGTTTCTGTTGATTTTTTTTTCAATTTTTGTAAAATAAAAGTGAATTTTAAGTTTTCAAAGTGTCTTTTTAATAAAAATTGAATAGTGGCTCCCAAATGAACAAAGGACAAAAACAAATACGTAAACTTTGGATTTCTTCAAAAGGAAGTAAATACAGGGAGTTAACCTTTTTGTAAAAAATTAAAAAAAGGGAATAATTTTTTTTTTTAATTAGTGAAATTGATTGTTCTTTTGAGAAAAATAGATTTTATTGAAATAGACAGAAATTGGGGTAATGGGATTTATGTGATTGTAGGACCTGTGAAAAATATCAAAGAATTTTACTTAATTAGTAAAAAATTAAGATCAACAATTTTACAAAAATACTTTTTGATCAAATGAAAAATTTATGGAGTTTTTCCTACGAAATTTTTTTGACATCAATAAAAAGGTTAGTTTTGATTTCAAAAACAAACCAAAAAAATAAAGAAAAATTAGATATAAATACTGAAAATTTTTGAAAAATCTCTCTTAAATTTGACTATTAAGGATTGCCATTCACAGATACATTTCTTGAATGTTAATATAAAACAAGTTATTGAGAAATTAAATCAATGAGTCTCCTTTTTTATTATCAAAGAATGCTTTGAAAGGGTCAAAATTTCTATTACTTGAAAATAGAAAGAATTCATTTTATGGAACAATCATTTTCTCAATAAATAAATTGATTATATTAAACTTAATCAATTCTTAATTAATACTAATTGAAATATTTTCTTTATAGGTATATTAATTTTTTCATACCTTTAGTCTTCCCTATAAATAATCCCTGATGAGGAGGTCTGAATAGGCCTCGAAATATGTTGGTTCCTTAGCAGTATAAAAAGGACGGAGAAAGGAAAAGGTTTGGTTTTTGGTTGACTTTTTCCCTCTTTCTCCCTCTTTTTTCAATTGGTTATTTCTGTCTCTAATGAGCCGAAAAGTGAGGTAGTTTGGAAGTCTGTTTTTTAATTGTGAATCTTTTTCTTGCTTATTTTGCAAAAAATTATTCATGATAAAATAGATTTCTTTTCAATCTTAATTTAAAAAAAGCAACATTTAAGATTCTGCTCTTTATGATCCATTTGCATAAACAAAATCTCAAATGATTGCATTGATGAGAATGCATTACTAACTTGGAAACAGCTGCACTTTCAAGTTCTACCCTAATTTTCTTCAAGAAACTCGTAGCTTGTTGGTAAAGCTTCCTTTCGTCGCTTTTTTGCGCATCCTTTGATTTTCGGTGCCAAAATAATTCCTCTTCCTCGATTGATGTTGAGGGCCTTGGACCCAAAATATCTTCCTCCAATTTTTTGAGGGAGGATGCATCCACACCTGAAGATTTAAGAGTTGGGGCCCAAACTTGACGAAGGGCTTCAATAAGTGATGAGCCTCCATTTTTACCTGTTGATGTCACCTGGACGAGTTCATGGAAATTTTCCTCTGTGACTGCAGATGCATTTAACTGTTTATTAAAAATATTAAATTAGAATAGAAATTATTGTTATTAAAAAATAGAAGAAGTAGGATACACAATAGTAAATAATATGCTATCTAAAAAAAGTGGTGTAACGATATATCTTGAAAATCTCACAATCATTGTTATTGAAAACCTGATTAGCTTTTCATTACTTCAAGTTGTTTTTTATCTTAGATTTAAAATTTGAAACATCAGTTTGACAATCGATTCATTTGATTAAGAAAAACCTTATGTGAATTGATAAACATTTTTGCTTTTTAACACTCTTGCGCGGTTGAATTAAAACATTCAAAATATCTAAGAAATTATTCTAAATATTATACATGTTTTATGATTGTGCTTTTCGCTGAGAAATCGTATGTTTTTAAAAGAATTTTAATCAATAATAAAGTTTCGAAAAATTAAAAAATTTCTAATTTCCTGGTTGTGTTATTTTTTTCCGCTGGAAATGAGCATTTTGAAACAAAAATCATCATTATGATTTCCGAATCTCAAAAATTTTAGGTCATGTTAGTATTTTACACCGAAAATGGGCATTTTCAATCACAAAGTATTCGATTTCAAAGATTAAACATATTTTCAAAAATTAGGGTTTTGGTCATGTTAGCGTTTTTTCACCGTTTAGTGTATTTTTAAACAAAAATCGGACAAGATTTGCAATCTTTGAACAGTTTCAGGATATATTAACGGGTTTCATAGGGAATCGGGCATTTCAAACAAAAATAATTGAATTTTGAAGAAAATTTACAATTATGAAGAATTCTTTGTCATTTTATGTCAAATTTGGGAAAAGATTCACAACTTTTAACAATTGTAGATTTTTGTGCATTTTACTTCAAAAATTAGTATTTCTAAACAAAAATCATTATAGTTTTAAAAAGATTTTCAATTTTTTAACAGTTTCAGGTCATCAATCATAATATATGTAATAGTTTTTCGTCAGTAATTATTGGCATTTTTTAATATAAAATTATTAGATTTCAAAGAATGTTTACAATTTTTCAAAAGCTTTAAGTTATGGTGGTGTATTACACCTAAAATTGGTGTTTTTAAACAAAAAATTATTAGATTTATATCCAAGGATTTTTGTGAAAAATAATAAAATTTACTAGCTTGAGAAGTTTCGAATTGTATTATTTTTTTTTCTGGTCGAACATTGAATTTTTTATTTTAAAATCGCTAGGTTTCAAAGAAGATGAATTATGAACAATTTTAGGTTACGTTGGTGTCACACATCGAAAATTAGTATTTTCGAAAAAAAATCATGACAGTGTGAACAAGCTTTATAATCTTTGAACAATTTTAGATTATGTTAGTCTTTTTCGTCGGAAATTGGTGTTTTTAATATTTAAAAAAATTATGTTAATAAAAATATTCACAACGTTTTAACAATTTTGTACTATGTCAACCTTCTTCAGCGGAATTCACTGATTTTAAACAAGAAACATTAAGTTTAAAAGAAGATTAAAAATCTTAAACAATTTTTTGTTATATGTTATGTTAGTGTTTTTTGCCTGAAATTGCTATTGTTAATAAAAAATCATTCGATTTCAAAGAATATTTACAATATTTGAACAATAATAGGTAATGTTAATATTTTTCACCTGAAATTGGTATTCTTAATTAAAAAGGCAATGGTTTCATTGTCTATATATATGGTACCAAAATATTATATATATTAATTCTGAAGTCAATAAATCAATTTTCATCAATTATAAAAAATATGGCGTATTTGTTCCTAGCAATAATAAAAAGAGACTATTTAGGTTATATAATTAAAGCTGGAAATTTTTGTTTAAATTTCTTTGAAAATGGGAATGGCTTCAGAAATATTTACCTTGAAAAATACTAGAGTGTTTTTTCCAACTGGCAGCTCGTTCGTTAATTTTAAAGAAATTTCATCAGAATTTGCAGAAATTGGATGTGCACACAAAGTCCGGCAAGTTGATTGATCCAAGAACTTTTCGAGGACAGAAACATTTTCTGATTTTGATTCATCCTGATTGGAGATTCCAAAAAAATTACCAGCGGTGGACACAATCAGGGTCCTCCGTCTGTCTGCGACGACCATTTTTCTCCATTAAAAAAATTATTCCAAAATTATTATTTGTTGTTTTTACACGTGTAGTTCATTAGGCCACGTGTGTAGAAATTGCTGTCACGATGGAAACACTGGATACCTCGTGTAATCGAAGTGACAGTGACGACGCTCGTTTCCATGACAACGAATTGACAACAAAACTCACGCAGGTTTCTGATACACCTGGCATTACCGTGAAACGTCAAAAAAATTTTTTAATAAAATTAACTAAATTAAAATGAAGCTTCCCTTGCAATCTCTTGCTTATTTAGTTATTGAAATAAACAACAGTTGAGGCCAATCATTTTTTGCGTGTGCATATTTCTTTCAGATTAAATTATTAGTGGGGTGTGCAAAAAATATTATTTCGAGGCCTTGTATAAATTACGTAGAATATTTTGTGGAAAATCTAGAATATAAATTATAAATTTAAATTTCTTCTTCTTATTATTTTTATTTATTTTATTCAATTATTATTATATAAATTATAAAAACCTGACAATATCATTATTAACTTTAAATGTAATAATCATTATTCTATCTATTGAAAATGAACTTTTTTGTTAAAAATTAACATTTTCGGGTTAAAAATTCAACTGTTTTATAGAAAGTTCATATTTTTGTGTTAAAAAATTAAACTGTTTAGTAGAAATTTCGTACTTTCGGATAAAAAATTTAACAATATGGTAGAAAATTCAACAATTTAGTAGAAAATACAATAATTTGGTATGGAAAATTTCATGACTTGGTCAAAAGTTGAACTACGTTGTCAAAAAATCAATTTTTCAGTTGAAGATTCATCATTTTAGTTAAAAATTAATTTCTTTGGTTGAAAATCGAACTATTTTGTTGAAAATGCGTTTTTTAAATTTAAAATTAACTATTTTAACTGAAAAGTTAAATATTATATTATTTTGAGTAAGAAATTTCTCTTTTTAAGTTGAAAATTTGAATATTTGGTTGAAAATTCATGTATTTTGTTAAAAATTCGTCTTTCCTGGTAGAAATTTATTCCTCATGGTTAAAAATTTAACAGTCACTGTAAATTTGCAAAGTTTAGTAGGAAAGAGTTATTGTAAAGACATTCTATGTTGATTGTGTAAACAATTTTCAAGTATAAAAGATTAATTATTATCATCTAAAAATGGACTATTTACATTTTTAGTTGAAGAAATTCTCAACAACAAAAAATTTTCAACAAAATAGTTGAATTTTCATGCCAGAAGATGAATTCTCAACTAACATGATGAATCTTCGGAAAAAACTAAATTTTAGAAAAAAAGTGAATTTTCATATAACTTGTTAAATTTTAAATAAAATGTCATTATAGCTTGTGTCGTTTTTCAAAAAAGTTAATTTCTTTATTTTTCATATATTTTTATATCAAGACTTTATAACAAAACTTGTAGATATTTTTTGGTTGAACAACTTTGGTCATTTCATTTCTTTCGTCTCTTGTGTCGTTTTTACAAGAATTTAATTTTTAATTTTGGTCTTATTTTTTACGATTAAAAGAAAATCTACTCGTCCTATCTAAAAATTATTAATAAAAAATTTGTAGATCCTTTGTAACTCTTTTTTGGATGAGCAACTTTCCTCCATTTAAATTTTTCATAGCTTGTGTCGTTTGTCCAAACATTTAATTTTTAATTTCGTTTTTTACGAATAAAACAAAAACTACGTGTTCCATGAAAAAGTGGTTTATGACAAATTTATAGTATAGACTTTTTAAAATGCTATAACTCTGCAAATTTTTTTTGTATCGGAAAAAGTCATATGGATAAATTATTCGAATTTTTAAGTACTGCTAATAACCGTACATAGAATTTTTAAATCTTGAAAAAAGTGTTCACAACAATTTTGAAAATGCTTTAATTTTTTGAATTTTTATCCAAAATAGCTGGCTAACAATCTTGACCTTTATTTTAGGACAATTGAAGAGTATACCAAAGCCCAATCCTAAATGCCAATTATTTCGAAAGTTATTGTGCTAAAACCCCAAAAATCTACAGACAAACATACAAATAGACATGCAGACAGACAGACTGGCATTCACATTCGTAAAAACCTATTTTTCGGATTCAGGGGGTCTCAAAACTTGGACTTTTGACAAAAACGGGAGGGGGGTGGGGTCAAATTGTACACAAATCTAATACCTTCTCTGATGAGAATGTAAAAGATGAATTCTCAAATAAAATATAATAGTTAATATATGAACAAAAAAGATTTTAATTTTAATCTAAAAACAGCTGAATTCTACCAGAAAAGACGAATTTTCGGGTCCATATCATCTCATATGCGGCAAGTCTCTCTGCGGCAAGTCACACCTGCGGCATCTCTACCTAGTGGCATCTCTCACCAGTGGAAAGGGGACCAATGTTATTTCTGTGGGTAGTCACAGGGGTGCCTTCCGCCCCCACGAGACGTTGGAAAAGGGGTAGGGGTTTGACCAACATTATTTCTTTGGCCAGTCACAGGGGTGCGGTGAAAGATGCCGCAAAAATGTCAATTTTACAGTGAAAAATGCCGCGCGGGAGAGAAGCCGCTAGATAGAGATGCCGCAGTTGTGACATGCCGCAGAGAGACTTGCCACATGTGAGATGATATGTCCCCCGAATTTTCAAAAAAATGGTTTAATCCTAACCTAGAAAATGTCCCAGAACATGTCCCATCAAAAAGTAATCGCCAACAGATCTTTTTTGAACGCACACTTTTTGTTGATTCAGTTTTTTTCGTACCTTGTGTCGTTTTTCCAAAAATTTGATTTTTTCATTGTTAATGTTATTTTTCACGATTATAACAAAAACTATTGATTCTATCAAAAAATAATTAATAAAAAATGTGTAGCTCTTTTTTCGTAAACAAATTTCGTCTATTTATTTTTTCGTATCTTGTGTCGTTTGTCTAAAAATTCAACTTTTCTGTTTTTAATGCAGTTTTTTAGGAATAAAACAAAAACCACACGTCCTATCAAAAAGGGATATGTAACAAATTTGTAGATCTTTTTTTAGTACAAATTTTTTGTTGATTCATATTTTTTCGTATCTTGTATAGTTTGACCGCAAAATGGAATTTTTTATTTTTCATTATTTTTTGAGCGTTCAAAATTTGAATTTTTGATTTTTCAGAAAAATTCAAAAAGTTGCTGTGATAATCTTGTAGGGTGTTCAAAATTCAACGTTTTTCTCCCTCTTACATTTTTTCATATCGTGCGTTATTTGGCTTAAAATGTTTATTTTCGTTTGTTTATGGAATTTTGTAAATGCTATAACTCCGGTAATTTTCTTTGATCGACAAAAGTCAAAACTACTTTTGAGTACTACTAATAAACGTACATACAAATTTTAAATCTTCTATCCCAATCTTTTTAAATATACTTCTAACCTGGCGGGCCCAGTTGTATTTCTCTAGGGTTGACAAATCATCTTTCAATCTATCCAGTTCTCTTAATCTTAAATAACATTTCTGAGGATATCGATCGTCGGATATATTTAGAATTTTCTCTATACAATTAAGAATTGACCTAAAAACTCGAACTGCAAGTTTGGAAGCGCCCATTTCTAATCTAATAGCATATCCAGCAGTATTTTGTGGAACATGCAGGATTCTCTTATAGAAAGTGGTTTGAACTTTTTCTGTAAAATATAAATACCTGAGACTCCCTATAGATAGATAGATAAACGTTTATTTTTCAGCCTGCTGGCCTTAAAAAATTGACTTGCTTACACTTCCATTTTTTTACAGAATTTTCTTGAAACTAACCCTTAAAAACTACCATACCTTATCTCTAAAACCTTATGCTCTTATCGCCTTGCCGACCTCGCTTCGCCTCGCCTCGCACGCATGTCCCTACTTTCTCGCATTGCCTCGCCTTGTCAAACTCTGCTTCCGCGGCTAATACCTAATACTTATCTACTATTTACAATATTTACAGATTACTTATATCTACTTCCTCTCCTATTTACAATCTTTTCTTCTCCATTCCTCTTCCTCCTTCCTTCTCTTCTTCTCCATCTTACCCAACACACCCTTCACCCATGCTACTGCCCTGTTTTCCCCCCTTTCATGCATCAAAACCTCCATGCTTATCACACTCCTTTCCACCTCTACGCACTCCTCCAACCAGTGCTCCACTCTTGCATCCCCATTCTCACACAGTTCACACATTCTCTTTTCCCTAGAGAGCCAGAACTTATTAAAACCCTCCATGTACCCACATCTCATCCTCGCTATGAGCTCCTGACTTCCTTTCTCTCCTTTCTCTCATAAATATTGCGCTCTCGCCCTTGGCATAATCCACACATAGTTCCCGTTAAACCTTGATCCTCTTATTCACTCTGACCCTGCTGTGTTCTCTCTCTCCATGCAGTTTTTCTTAACCAACTCATATACCTTCCTTCCTCGTGCATCCTCCTCACTTTATCCATCTGCAGTCCATTCGTTCTAAAATACCTTTCCCTTTCAACCTCCATCTTATCAATCCCTCTCCTGTTCTCCTTCTCGCACCAACACTCAATAACCAGCTTACTTCCTCCCTCTTTCAAAAATTTCTCCTCATATTTACACGCCCGACTCCCCGCCAGAACCCCTACACTCGTTCTCGCCGTCTCCCTCCTGACAATATAATTAAGCGTGTTCCTTGCCAACCCTAGTGTCCACTTTACATACCCCTCCTGTGTCCTGTTTACCTCTTCCCTTTCCTTCCACCCCCACACCTCTACTCCATACAATAGCGCACTCATCACTAGTGATTCAAACAATTTCATTCTCCTTCCAAAATCATCTGCGAATAACTTCTTTACCAACCCCCACACCTGCCTCATCACCACATTTGCCCTCCTCACTCTCTCTTTTATGTGACTATCCACTCCCCCATTCCTCTGAAACAAGAAGCCCAGGTACACAAACTCTTTCACCTCTTGCACCTCTTTTCTCTTCCACTCCCGTCCCTTATCCCTTACACCTCCTTTTCTGAACATCATAACCTTGGACTTTTCCGCATTCAGCTCTAACCCAGATAACAATTGTGATATGCACATAACCTGCACTGTGTGATTCTCATGCTGCGCGTGCAAGAGAGTGTCCATTTCGCCATCATGGAATGATGGGCACGTGGCTGCGCGCGTTATGACTTGCATTTCGCTATCACATATGCCTTCACAAAATGTGAGCAAAATGCGACGCACATGTGACGGCATCATAAAGGCAAAATAGTTGTCAAACATCTTGAAGAAATAATAATAATAATATATATTATTGACTTTTTAAATTTATAAAGGTTAAATTTTCAACAAATATGAAATTGGTGTACAAACTGGCATTGCACATTCCTGACGAAATAAATAAATGTTTGCCGCGAAAGTAATTAAATGGAATTTTATTTTTACAATTATATAAAGATAAAAATAAAAATAAATCTTCGTAATATTATAAATTTATATTTTAATTTTTAAATATAAACAGTACATCTGAAATTTTATTATTATATAATAATTAGTAATTATTATATTTTTGATGTATTACATACATAATTATGAAGGAGATTTCTATATTAATAGAATTATTATTTTTGAAATAAAAATTACCAAGTGCGTTTACGAATTTGAATGAAGCGGGCGCGCTTAGCAGAATCAAATGGTGGGAGATGGGACGCTGATTTGACCAACGAATTTGAACGTCTCTCCCAAAACCGCATGCATATAGTTTTGACATATGTTCTATGTTGACATATATTTCGACTAAATGTCGGCAACGGCTCTGGAGTGTTCTCGCGTGCTTTCTGTGTATTGTTGAAATTCCTCTTATATTTATTTGGTGCGTTTTCGCTATAACATCAGTGTAATATTAACGTACACATGGTGACTACCTAAATTTTGAATTGATTAATCCTAGTGAGCAAAAAAACGGAGGACGTCTTTGCGACATCCACGACATTTTTACGACGTCGCAAAGACGTCCTATATCCGTGTCGTAAAGATATCTTTAACACTTCTTTAAGACATTTTAATGTCGCAAAGATGAATTTACGTCATCTTTGCGACACGGACATACGACGTCGTAAGATGTGTTTTAATTTTTTGCCGACTGGGAATCCTAAACGAATAAGTAATATATCCATACTTCTTTGTCCCCTTTTGGTGATTCCATATTCCTAACCTCAAAATTCGGAAAAATGTGAAACTCTTAATTGAAATAATTGAATCTTTTTTATAAATACTGTATTTATTTAAAAAAACTTATTGAAAAAATTAACGGCTAACTTTAAAAAAAAGTATAAAGTAATCTGTCTAGACCTCGCAGTGCATACAGAAGTATATATTTAGTGGTGGCTGGATTATTAATAAAATACTGAAAAAGTTGAAAATTTTTAAGTATATTATACGTGCGTTGCTCCTGTTGCAAAATAAATTATTGATTTATAATTTAAATAAATAATTGTCATTAAAGAAACTCTGCTCATCGCCCTGTCGTGCGATAAATGTGTGTATGTTTGCGTAAAGTTTCACAATCGTGAAAACACGTATTGTTTTTAATTCTTTAAACAAAATTTTTAACAAATTAATTACTTTCCTTTTATTTCGTAATAATAATAGTCATAAATATAAATTTGTAAGATTTCTAATGAAGAATCATAATTTGCAAGTAATATGTGACGCAGATTATGACTGTCATAACGTGCGAGCGATTTGAGCCTCAATTGATGACGCATATGTCTCATTAGGTGAGAGCACATTGTGCGGATTGATCCGCAGATATGCGTGCGGATACGCCATCATTTTGCAAGCATTTTGTTATCTGGGTAACCTCTTCTTATCCAGGTATCTTATCAACCTCTTCATCATCTCCTTTAAGGCCTCCTCGCTTCTTGCCAGCAACACAATGTCATCTGCATACGCTAGTGACCAAATTCTAACCCCTCCTATCCTGACTCCTCCTACCACCCCGGCCTGAGACTCCATATATATGTGCACCATACATTAAAACGCTGGATATAAGACTATCGAAAAGTCGAACAATAGGATTCCATGAGTTAAGTTTTAATATCTGAATCAGAGCAATCGTAGGTCCTACAGCGAGGTTAGATTTACGAACAGCTTCATCTTTCGCCCCGACAAAAAGTGCAGATTGGGTGAATGGAGTGCCTAGGTAGATATAACTTTTGACAATCTGAATCTCGGATGTTCCGTACATAAAAGGTGGGTATTTTTCATTATGTCCATGACCTCCCTTTCTGTAGATTACTATTTTTGTTTTGTCTATGTTGACTTCGAGCTCATTTATCCTACAGTTATATAATAATCCTTCAAGAATCTTACGCATTCCAACCAAAGAATCCGCAAAGAAAGCCGAATCGTCGGCGTAAGCTAAGAGCCATATTTCCAACAAATGGTCTATTGATACACCTCTTATACCTCTGGCATACATACACTGTTAAAAATTGTAGTTTTCAAATGCAACGGATCATGCAGCGATATAAACGTTACAATACATATATTGGAATTCTCGACGGTGACTTCACGATTTACGACGCTTACAATACATGTATTGCAATTTCGGCATTCCAATACCGTGTTTGCAATTTTGCCTTACGCTTGTATTGTAGAAGTGTTGGAGAATTCCAAACATTTTTAACAGTGTACATTCTTTTAAATAAGCAATTAAAAATGTAAACATTGTTGGACTTAGAACCTCCCCCTGCATGACTCCTTTCGATACATATACCGATCCAGAGATGCCCTTATTTCCCTTGATCGCAATATTAGCTTTAGAGTAGAAATCTATTACCAATCTAATGAATTTTGACCCACAACCTTTCGAGATTAATTTGCTCCATCCCGTGTGGAAAAATGTCCTGGCAGTCTGGTTACAGGCCTGGCCCAGGTCTGGATTTATCTAGACTGTCTAGTCTGGAAGATCAGATCTGGCCCAGGTCTGACGCTAGTCTGGCCCAGGTCTGAACTTATCTAGACCGTCTGGTCTGGAAGGTCTGGTCAGTCCCATGACTGGCGCTGATCAGCGAGTCAAGAACAAAAAAAGTCCTAAGTTCGAACAGCAAATTTTTTTTTAATATACTTCGAAAAAGTTCCAGGGTGTCTAAAATGATAGAAAATAAGAAATTCACACTATCAGAATAATACTTTTTTTCTTATCGCCTTGACAGTCTGGGCTGGCCTAGGTTTGGCGCTGGTCAGCTAGCCAAGAACAAAAAAAATGTAAGTTCGATTAGCAAATTTTTTCTTGACATACTTCGAAAAAGTTACAGGGTGTTTAAAATGATAGAAAATAAGAAATTCACACTATCAAAACATGAATTTTTTTTCTCATCACCTCGATAATCTGGTCTGGTGCCGGTTTGGCGCTGGTCAGCTAGCCAGGAACAAAAAAAATCTAAGTTCGATCAGCAAATTTTTTTTTGACATTGTTCGAAAAAGTTACAGGGTGTTTAAAATGATAGAAAATAAGAAATTCACACTATCAAAACAAGACTTTTTTTTCTTGTCACCTTGACAGCCTGGTCTGGCCCAGGTTTGGTGCTGATCAGCTAACCAAGAACAAAAAAAAAGCAAAGTTTGTTCAGCAAATTTTATTTGACATACTTCGAAAAAGTTACAGGGTTTTTAAAATGATAGAAAATAAGAAATTCACACTATCAAAACAAGACTTTTTTTCTTGTTACCTTGACGGTCTGGTCTGGTCCAGGTTTGGCGCTGATCAGCAAGCCAAAAACAAAAAAATCTAAGTTAGATTAGCAAATTTTTTTCGACATACTTCGAAAAATTTACAGGGTGTCTATAATGAAAATTTTTTAAGTAAAGACGCTTATAACGAAAAAAGAATTTTTTCAAGTCATTAAAAAAATAAAGTTTCCTCCCAAGCAATTGAAATTTATTGCTTGGCCCTCGGCATGCAGACATCTTGCTAGTTGACGTCACAGCTTGATGTACCAGTTACGTGTTGACACTGACCTCTCTGACACACTGCTAGTTTTTGTCGATCAAGTGTCACAAACTGTCCAAAGTTTGTTGTTATTTTCGTAATAATATATTGATCAAGCCAAGTTACCTGTGTAAGCGTAGGCATAAAAAATTTCAAATCTTTATTCATTTATTAACTGAATGGTAAGTGCAAACCTACTTTTTATCTATTACAGAAGAATAACTATTAGGAGAGATAAGAGGTTAGAATAGTTTTATTGAAATCTATAAATCCTATAAGTATCATATATGTTCAAATAATTTTTGTACTAACCAAAAAGCTAAGTGACATACTAAACATCTGTATTTATACAGTTTAAATGTTTTCCATATCCTTGAAATTTATCTGATTTTTAATAAATTATTAAAATTATTGTCTTATGTTTCGGAGCATAACCTCAAAATATGTAAACACAACGAACTCAATATATTATTAAGTAATAACACTTTTAATATCAGTGTACATAGTTTTAGCAATACGGAATATTTTTTGTCAGCTTTCAAATGGAAGACCAGGAGGATACACGAAAACGTCAACATCGATTCGTGACTAACTTAAGAGTTAGAAAATTTCGTGAAATCAAACAAGCTCGACATGAAGCTCAGCAGGGAGTGCAAGATTTGTCGGATAATTCCTCAACTGAAAATGAACAAGGTATGTAGAACATTATTATAACGTAATGTCGCATTACTTTGATTTTAAGCATTATTTAATTATATCAATTGAAAATTATTAATAATTGATTAAAAATCAGACTCGGGGTAAGTGTGACAACTGCTTTTTGTTGCCTTTTCCTATTATAAAATACGAAAGTGTGTCAGAAGTTGAAAGTTTGTTGGTTCAAAATAGATAATTTTTTTAACTATTAGTGAAACTTTTATTTCAGATTCAAATCTATTTTCTAAATTCACATTAATATTGTTATATTGAAAGAAAAAAAATATATTTTTAGGATCAGTTTTCTAAAATTTGTAGGTTTGAGTTTCTTATTTCGCCTGTATAACACTTACTCGTATATGAAGGGAAATCTGTCATCGTTGACACACTATATAACAAAATTGATCCTGTTTTAAATAACAACACGTAATCTCGGTGAATATTGAAATATATTAACTTAGAAATATTTATTCCAGGAGAACCAGGTACTGAAGATGATGGAAACGATGTCGCTGATGATCTCCAAATTGCCGATAGGCATCGTAGCGCAAGTTTGTTATCGACTGCAAATGTAAGCGTGCAAAGCGATAGCTCTACTTCTAATGCTAGTGATGATGAATTTGAAGAGAATAGCTTCGCGAGTTCACCTACTGCGGATACTTCGAATGCTGCGAACACTTCTAATGAAGACAGTTGGTATACTTTATCACCTTCCAATCTAGACGCTAGCAGAAATAGCGAGACATCAAGCACGGTGAATTCAGTTTGGAGCGAAGAAGATAGTGACAGTCAGATTTCTGACGTCATAATGATAACAGAAATCGAACAACTGCGTGAGTGGGCTATTGAATCTGGGATTGAGCAGAATCACCTTGACAAGCTTTTGAAAATCTTGAGACGTAGATTGTTGCCAGATCTGCTAAAATCCTCTAAAACGTTTCTGAAAACGTCAAATGTCAAATACACAGTAGTTGAGATGGAAGACGCCCATGGAGATGTGGGGGAGTTCGTTTATCTTGGATTAAAACAAAATTTAGAAAGATTCGTGGCTGCTGAAACTCACATAAGCGACCTTATTGAATTAATAATTGATGTTGATGGCATGCCTGTGACACAATCTGGGGTAAAACAGATGTGGGTAACGGCATGTAAAATCCACTACGATCCTGATATCTATCAGCCCTTCCCAGTTGGGATATTTTACGGACGCACGAAACCTGTGAGTGCCGACATATATTTGGAACAGTTCATTGAAGAACTGAACAAATTATTGTCAGATGGTATTGAAATTTCAGGAAAGCATTTTAATGTGAGTCTCAAATGCTTTGTCTGCGATACACCGGCAAGGGCATTTTTGAAATGCACAGTGGGCCACGTTGCAAGATACGCGTGTGAAAGGTGTACCGTACAAGGTTCAAAGAAAAATGCCAAAAGCACTGTATACCCTTCCGCAAATGCCCCAGAAAGGACAGATGAATCTTTTCGGAACATGCGTCAACGTGAACATCATCATCAGCCATCACCTATATTGCGTATTCAGCCTGAAATAAATGTAATATTTTCTTTTCTGCTGGATTTCATGCATTTGTGCTTTCTCGGTGTAATGAAGAAATTAATTGAATGGTGGATGACCGGCGACTTAACTATACGCCTGGGACACAGAATGAAGCAGGAGCTTTCGAAAAGAATGGAGGATTTAAAGCAGCATGTACCTACTGAGTTCCAACGAAAAACACGTTCGATTCTGCATTGGGCGAAATGGAAAGCTACTGAGCTCCGCTTCTTCTTATTGTATTGCGGACCAGTCGTATTAAAAAATATACTATCAAAACGCTTATACAAACACTTCTTGCTGTTGCACGTCGCTTCTAGAATTTTGTGCTGCGAAAGATTATGCCATGAATTTCGAGACATCGCTAAACAGTATCTACGAATTTTCTTTGATACTCTTCCTGGTTTCTATGGGAGGAGCTCACAGGTTTTAAATTTTCATCACCTAATCCATGTAGCTGATGATGTTCGAGAAATGGGCTGTTGTTTAAGTAAACTTACTGCTTTTTCATTCGAAAGCTTATTGGGCAAAATCAAAAGAAAAATACGTACTGCAGCTCGGCCGTTGGCTCAATTGTGTAGAAGGTTATTCGAGGAATACATGGTAAAGCCAAGAAAAGCTAAAATTCCACCTACAACAGAAATTTTAAAATCTAACGGAGAAGAACACTTACAAGTAAAACACAAGCAGATCATCATCTCCACTAAAATGCCCGATAATATTGTCATTTTAAAAAATGGAAAAATTTTGAAAGTGGAAAGGATGTTTGGGCCCGTCCGATCAATAACTATAGAAGGGAAAATTTGGAAAACACAAAACTCAATTTTTACTTATCCGTTTCCTTCTAGCGAAATTGATATGTGGGAACTTTGTCGAGAACCCTCAATTAATACGAAAACGGTATCCATCGAGTCTATTGATAGAAAAATGGTTCTTATGCCCATGTCTGTAAAAATGAACGAGAGGAAACGGTTTTACGTTGTGCCTCTTCTTCATTCGTAAAATAATATTTATGCATGTAATAAGAGAATTTGCTGTGCTATTTCTTTAATATAAAAATGAGTCACAAGAAAGATGTAAAAAATAAATATACATAACCTTTTGAGTAAAGTGTCGCTAAAACACAAACTTTTGCTGAAAAAATAGAAAAAATACATTTACTGAAAAAAGGGAAATGAGCTATGCTTCAAATTGTAATTTTTCTAATTCAATATATCCTTCAGTATCCAATAAATAATGATAAACATCTAATGAATAATACTTTGTTAATTGCTCATTTTAATCCTACCAAAATAATGTACGATCTCAAAACTTGGTCAAGTGCAAGTTTATTTGTAGAATTAAATGAATTTATGAAATGAAAGTTGGCCAAGTTATTAGAAACTATAATTATGTTCTAAGAATGAGACATTAGAAGTAATGAGAATTCAGTTATAATAATTGATTATACAAATCCGAATTTAGACAATTAATTTTTTTTAATTGTTAAAACCAATTAAAAAATTAAATTTTTTAATTTAAAAAACTTGGCGGTATTTAAAGTTTTTCTTTTTTCTAAAGACATAGCCAAGGTTTATGGACGATTATCTTCTTTCCTCAAAACAATTAATTCCGTTAAGATTTTAAAATAAAAATTTGTTTATAAAAAAAAATTAATTTTCAAAATTCAAGTTTGAAGAATGAATTTTTATAATTAAACTCTTGATACTGTTACAGTCACATGTTTTAATATAACTTTTTTTTTCTATAAATATTTGGCCAAATAAATTATTTTTATTGTACAAATAAAGTTGAACTTGGTCCAGTTGTTGCAACGTAGATGATTCTGATTAGATTTCACTACTTTGTGGAGTTACTTTCTATTACAAGAAGTGAGTATTTTATTACTTTCATGCACCTGCTATTTTAGAAAATCAGATTTCGAAGAAATCCTTTTGGTATAATATTTATTACATTTTTGATGAAATTTTTAATAGAAGTGGATGCAAAAATGTTCCTTCGTTCCTTATATCTTCCTATCCTTCAACTAAAACTTATTCAAATGTATTACATGTTGTGATACTAATATGAGCTGCCACTAAATTTCCCAATTAAATGCTATTTATTATAAATGATAAATAGCTTCAAAAGTATTTTATACGCACTATATGTATACGTTTTCGAACGAGCGTAATTTCGCGCGTTTAATAAGTAATGGCTGAATCTGAAAGGCTATAACATTATAACCAATGAGACTTAATCGGTCTTTTCTTTTTGAATATAGCGGGAATCTGTGCTCCAATCGTATTTGACGACTGAGAAGCCATACTTGTTTTCGACTTCAGAATTATAGTTTCGCTTTCGCATTGGATGCATAATCTCAATGTTCGTGCCCGATTAGTTGATGTAACAGAAATCAGCCAATCGGTGACAGAGAATATCAATTCTGTGTAGAGAAACTCGTACAGTCACGTGACTTGTACATTTTAGAGGAGAATGCGTCTAGACTCGAATGTTTGGTGTTTCGCTTCGGAAATTTCTACCATTTCTACGGGATTTCTACGCCTTTCATGAAGTCAAGATAATAAGATTAATAAACTCGACTACGCTCAAGAATGGACGGAAAACAAGATGCACTATCAGGCAATATTATCTCGTACTTTTTTAGATGGCTTTAAGCATATAAGCGATTTCCACGCGCGTCAAGAAAAAATTCACGCGTGCATTTTGATTTGGGATTTAATATTTTAATTCAATTTTGATTGTGTTTGTCTGTTTATATTATTATTCATGATTCCAATTCCTGTTCAAAAAAGGAAAATGAAAGGAGAAACTTGATTTCTTAAAATGTGTTTATCGAAAGTTGTGACATTAATATGACAGCTTGTACATGTAACTTCCAAAAAATTTGAGATGGAACGTGTGCTCCTGAAACTATTAAACCTATCAAATGAATTAAAATGATCAAAACTATTTTATTTTAAAAGTTATAACATGTGTTACTTTAGGAGGTGTTGAAATAAAAGTTTCTCAGTTATTGTAGGTTGGATATGAGAATTTTAGACGTATCAATTACCTATAGACCCCCCCCCCCCTCGTTGACAACCAAAGTATCCCCCCCCCCCAGAAAAGTAATGTTGCCCAAAATTCTACCAAAATATAGGAAAAAGGGTGATTTTTCATGAAAATAGGGTAATAATGGTGGATTAAATTCTTTCAAATAAAACTAATGTAAATACCATATTGTATATAATATGGAACACTTTACCTTCCTAAGATTTCAAATCTAAATATATATTGAATTTTCAACAAACAAGAATCATTTTATAACAAAGAGGCAAACTTATAACAAAATACAATAATTTTCTACCAAATAGTTGAATTTTTAACCTATACAGGATAAATTTCCAACCAAAAATGGCATAATGCAATTTTCTGATGAAAAAATTAATTTTCAGCAAAAAAAAAAAGAATTTTCAACAAAAAAGTACAATTTTAAATTAAAGAAGTGAATCTTAAAAAATACGAACTTTAACCAGTTAGTTCAACTTTCATCCAAGTGGTTGAATTTTTAACCAAATAGTTAAATTTTCAACCAAAAAGATGAATTTTACAGCAAGATGATTAATGCTTTATCCAAAAACACGTATTTTCAATAAGATACATCAGTTTTCAATAAAACTGATGAATTTTAAAGCCAAAAGGATGAATTATCTACAAAACGGTTGAATTTGAACCCGAAAATATGATTTTTTGACAAAGAAGTTAATTTTCTACCAAAAAGTTACATTTTTTTTTAAATAGTTTAATTTTTAACCAAATAGCCAAATTCAAACCAAAAATATGAATTTTTGACAAAAAATGTAATTTTCAACCGAATAGTTTAATTTTCTACCAAATTGTTCCATCCTCAAACAATCCAAATTAATTTAGAATCAGACAGTTGCATTTTCAACCAAAAATTATGAATTTTCAACTAAGGAAATTAATTTTCGTCCAAGAAAGACGACTTTTCAACAAAATATATGAATTTTCAACTAGAAAAGATCAATCGAAAAAAAATCAAATATTAACTAAAATGGGATAGTTACATTATTAGTTAAAAAAATGAATTCTTAACCAAAAAAAAACCCAGAAAATTAATTTTCTAAGAATGGAATTGTTAGACTTTCAACCAAGGAAATAAATCTTCAACCAAAAAAATTAATTTTTAACAAAGAAGTTCAACTTTCAAACAAGTAACTGCATTTCTGATAAAAAACATGTTTTTATAACAAAATAGTTGCATTCTCAACAAAATAATAAAATTTTTAACCTAAAGTAGTTGATTTTTTTGTTGGATTCTATTAATTTAGTTCGCATTTAAACGAAAAAACGACAAAAAGGGGAAAAGGGTAAGTTTTTTTAAAAATAGAGAAGAAGAAAGAATTCCTCAACAAGACTACTATTAAATCTTTTAAAACTACTATTTTTTATTAAACAGGGACAGGTCGTAGAAGAGAAGGATACACTTTTGATATAATTGTATTTACTGGCCTGGAGGAAAATAATTTTGTAGATGTGGACAGCGTTCAAGAAAATGAAAAGCACCAAAAGAAGGCAGTAGATATCGTTCCTGGATTTTGGGTCACATATGACAAGACTTTGAAGTCCTTAATCACCCCTTTCCCTCCACCATCATACAACACGTCTATTACGCGCGAACTGCATAAGCTTGTACAAAGCTGTTCCCCACCACTGGATATTTGGCCCGAATATTCTGTTGAATTGAGAGGTGGCGCAGGTGTGTTTCACATTTATAGGGAAATGTATTCAAGTTATTTTTAGTAATATTTTTATCTAATGTTTCGAAGAATGTTGGATTTTAATACCCTTTCTGTACTAGGGAGCGTCAATTAATATAACTGAAGGGTTTTTTTTGGGGGGGGAGTCTTACGTAATTAATGGACGTTGCCCTAGATTTTTTTTTTGTATAGATACATACTCAGAGGCAGTAAAGCGTGTCAAAAAACTGGCAATTCGAGAGTATGCCTACACAACAGATGTAGAGCAAAATCCCGAAGTAAGAGCATTAGAAGATGCAAAAAGTAAACAAGTTAAAGCTCATAGATTGAAAGCGGATCTTGATAAGCAAGATCATTTAATGAATTCGGCACCTAAGTTGCAAAAAAAAAAGTATTCGACTGAAAATATTTCATTTAATATCAGTAATGTTGATTCATTACAAGATCCATTAGAAGATAATAATTTCTTAGATTCGGAGAGAGCTTCTGGAAAAAATCGTGCCAGTAAGATATTCTTCTTTTTTTCATATGATTTATTTCTCTATGAAGTAAAATTATATATTGAAAAAATATAATCATTCAAATAAAATTTAATTTTATATTACACAAAAAATCCACAAAAAAGAAGGGATCTGGCAAAAATGACTCACGCCGAAGTGATCCTCAATCTAAGTCAAAGGACACCGACAACATTTTGCATCCCAATGAGAATAGTGGTAAGAAAGGAAAAGAATTCATCATTTTATTTTATTCTTATATTTTGTGCTCATATTGTACATATCGTCGCTATAACTTATAATTAAATATTATGAATATTTTTAGACTCGGAATTGTTCAAAACCGTCACAAGTGAGGACGCCACTAATTATTCTTCACATTCTCAGACTAAGTCCCCAAAAAGCAAGTACCAAGCGAAATGTATTTATTTCATTGTACTTTGTTCAACTAAATCAATACTGAAAAGCCATTTAAATTTTCAGAAAATAAGAGAATCCGGAAAAGAAAATCTCACTCTGAGTTAGCTAGGAACAGAAGTAACTATTATTATAATATTTTATTTTTAATACGTAATTGTTATTTTATATTGAACTCTCGTGTTTCTATTTTTAGCTTCTCATGATTCTCAAACGACAGATTCTGAAGCTACTAGTTCTCCGATAAAAAAACCCCGTAAGGAAACTGCTGAATATTCGACATACGAAAAATATAAGAAACGAGCAAGTACGTTCAGTTCACACTACTCCTAATTAAGTTTTTCTTTCTTTGTGCAGTCCCATTTAATATTTTTATTACATTAAATTCAAAAAGTCACTATGAAACAATTTTAAAATTGGTATCAATATTATTGTTACATAAGCGTGTCGTAGTAATTTTCTTATCATTGAAACTGACTTCAAAGAATAAAAACATTAATACTGAATTTGTGATCTAAAAATAATAGGCCCAATTAATCCAAAAGGCTCCACGGACAGGAATTGCCCGAAAAGAGTTGATGGTTAAGCATTTTATTTATTTATATTATATGGTATATAATTGATATGAAAATTATCTTCTTTACTTATATTCTATGTTGTAGCCTCGCCTAGCATGGACAAAAATTTGCACGAGAGAAAAAGTAAGGGAAATTATTCTAAATCAGAAAAAAATAAATTTTCTGATATTGACATGCACGTTTTCAATTCCGAGGTGTCTAAAGAGGAACTAGGTAAATGAAACGTATTGATATTTTTAGTGAATAGAGTTAGAGTTATTAACTAGTAATTGAATTGATTGATTTTATCGATGGCAGTTAAATTTAAATTAAATTAAATTTCCCAAGCAATTTGTAATTTCACTGATTAAATTAAACATGTATTTTTTATATTTTTCTAGAAAATCCTGTTTTGCTTTTTAAGCGTATCCTCAAAGCAATTTACAGCCTACGTCTCGAGCAAAAGGAGCTTAGGAAACAAATAGCACATCTGGGCACTGGAAAGCCAAGTTCTACAAATTTGGTAGGATGTCTAGCCGAAGACTTGGCTGAAAAATATGATTTGGAGTTGCCAGTGAAGACTTCACCGGAATTTAAAGACATGGACGATATGATCCTTAACGACAAAACATTCCGCAAAGAGTTTGTACGTACAAAATCTCGTGTCTTTTTGTTATTATTAATCCGCAAAAATATGTTGTAAAATTCTTTTTGCTTTGAAATATTAATTTAAATTTAATCCTTAATATTTCTCCAAGTTCGGTCCTATCTTAAGTTCTTTTATTACTTTTGCTTCAAATTCAACCCTTTATATTTTAAAGGAGAGATATATTAAACTTTTTTAGCAATAGACAAGATATGTAATTAAATATTTTTAAACTATATTATACAATTTTTAAAATTAAGTACATATCAATTCATAAATTAATTTTTTTCTAAACAGTTTAAATTGAATAAAACAATAATCCATTGTATGTTCGGCTTTTTTTTACAGAAGGAAGCTTTGTTGCAGTTAGTTGACAGAGAGAATCTTGCAAGATCTTTAAAAAATATGCTCCATAAATACATTTCCCGAGACGTAATTTTAGGGTATACAGCTCAAAAGAAAATGAACAATAAGTTGATTTTCAAAGACACCGAGTTCTGCAAAGTAATGAAAGGTAACAAATATTTTTTTCTTATACAATAAAGCACAATTTCCCCGTTTACTCAAATTTTACTCAACCCCTATTTAAAGACACTCGTAAAAATGTTTATGGGCGCGAAAACTTTTAAATTATTATAAACTTTAAACTTTATTTCAGCCATTTTGTTCTCCAAGTACAATACAAAAACTGATATTGGGCTTACGGAGACCAAGTTTTATCAAAGCCTAGGAGATACAATCTCGAACGCAGTTGATTGGGACGGGTTTCGAGCTTTGAGGAAAACAAAGGAAAACAAAGTTGCACGTGAAAATAAAGAAATTTGACTTCTTAACTTATCTCTTCTGTACCACTCAACGTCGTTAATACGTTAATTTTAACATTCATTAATAAAAAGATTATACAAAAGAAGCTGAATCAGGTTGCAACTAGAAATTCCATTCCTAACCTTCTGATTTTAAAAGAAAAACATTGTTTTTAGCCCTTGTGGAAGGACATAATTATGGATCCAAGTGGGATCTATTTACCCGATTGGCTCCGATTGAAAAAAAAAATGAAAACGAATTAATAAATCGGATTTAAAAGGCTACACCCAATTAAAATTAAAATAATAAATCGGTTTCAATTATGTGTTTAAATCCTGGACCAATGGGGTCAGTCATTCCAATTTGGCTGAAATTATTTCCTTTTGGAAGGGAGATTAGCCAGCGGTTGACCGGCCTCCAACTAGTGGCTAATCAGCCCATAACTAGCGGCTGACCAGCCCATAACTAGCGGCTGACCAGCCCATAACTAGCGGCTAACCAGCCCATACCTAGCGGCTGACCAGACGGTCTGGTCTGGGGCTAGCCAGAAAAAGCGTTACACTTTTGGCCAGGTCCAGGCCAGACCGTCTAGTCAGCGTCAAGACTGGAAACCAGACGGTCTGGTCTGGGCCAGGCCAGCGCCAGAACATTTTTCCACACGGGATAATATAATATGATTAACTGATGGAAAGGCTGCTTTAAAGTCAACATAGAGTACAAAAAGTTTGCCTCCGTTCAGTCTTAGACGATTTTGAATCATTGCGTAAAGGGTAAATATCTGATCCGAGGAACCTCTCCCCCTCCTGAAACCTGCCTGCCACTCTGGAAGGAGTTGCATGTCTTTAGCCCAGGCTGTCAGCCCTTTGGAAAGAATCTGCGTAAATATCTTTGTAACAAAGTTAACTAAGGCAATGGGGCGGTAGTTAGAAGGATCAGTGACATCCCCTTTCTTGTGTATCATTCTAAGAAATGTTTGAGGCCACGATATTAGGACCGTTTCTTCATCAATTATTTTATCAAACAACTAGTTTAAGTAGAGGATCAGATTACCAGACAAATTAAAAAAAAAGTCATAGCTAATACCATCCGGACCAGGGGCCTTACCATTTTTTGACTGTTTCAAGCTTGAAATAGCTTCATCAAGAGTTATATGTGAATCGAGATAAGGATCTCGAAAATTATTAATCGTTACTAAGTAAGAATTTGGATCACGAACTGGGTAAAGAGATTTCAAGTACTGTTCCCATATTTTGAAGTCTATATCATCTTCATACGAAGGTTTGAAATTATAGCTATTTATTATCTTCCCGAATTGTTTAAAGTCGATTGAATTCGCAAGAGAATCTAACAAGGAATTCTTATAACCTTCCTTTTTGGAATTTAAACAATTTTTAGCGTTTTTATTTGAAATCCGCTGAGATGCGATTCGTTAAATCTGCTAGGGGTAGTTTCTTCAGGTTGTTAATTATTACTGTGGGTTAATGAATATCTATTAAAGTCTTGCAAATGTGTTTGATGTGATTTATTTTCAATTTTTCAATATTTTGGTGTTTTTATTTGAAGACAGCGGATATGGCATTCTTCAAATGTGTAAGGGGTAGTTTATGTGGATTTTTGATCAATAATGTGGGGGTATAAATATGCAATAGAGCTATGCAGAGGTGTATGGTGTGATTATTTTCCATTTGAACATTTTGTTTGCGTTCTTATCAAAGGCAGCTGAGTTGGAGTTCGTTAAATAAGCTAGAGGTGGTTTCTTGGGATTCTTGATTATGACAGTAAGGTATTAAATCTTTACTACGGCCTTGTGAAGTTCTTTGGTTTGATTATTATTATCCATTTGAACTTTTTTTTTTTCATCTGAAAACAGCTGAGTTTGGATTCGTTAAATATGCTAGGCATAGTTTCTTGGGGTTGTTGATTATTACTGTGGAGATATGAATATCGACTAGATTCTTGTGAAGGTTTCTGGAATGATTATTTTTGATTTAAACATTTTTTAGCGTTTTTAATTCAAATAAGCTGAGATGCGATTCATTAAATATTCTAGTGGTAGTTTTTTGAGATTGATAATTATTACTGTGGGTATATGAATATCTATTAAAGTCTTGCAAACGTGTCTGGTGTGATTAATTTCAATTTTTCAATTTTTTGGTATTTTTAGTTGATGATGGCGGAGATGGTATTCGTTATATGTGCTAGGGGTAGTTTCTGTGGATTGTTGATGAATACTTTGGAAATATGAATATTCACTAGAGCCGTGCAAAGTTGTGTGGTGTGATAATTTTCCATTTGAACTTTTTTTTTGCGTTTTTATCAAAGTCAGCCAAGTTGGAGTTCGTTAAATATGCTAGGGGTGGTTACTTGGGGTTCTTGATTATTACAGTAAGGGATTGAAAAGGGCCTTGCAAAGTTGTCTCGTGTGATAATTATTCATTCAAACATTTTTTTCCTTTTTTATCTCAAAACAGCTGAGATTGGGTTCGTTAAATATGCTAGGCAAAGTTTCTTGAGGTTGTTGATTACTACTGTGGAGATATGAATATCGACTAGAGTCTTGCGAAGGTGTCTGGTGTGATTATTTTCAAGTTTTTAATTTTTTTTTTAGTTAAAGACAGCGGAGATGTATGTATACCATTAAGCCATTTCCATTTCAGGGTAGGCGTGACACTACCCGATTCGGGTAGTGTTTCTAGGTGGATAGTTTTCTTGTGGTTATATAAATAACTACAAGTTTGGGCTCACCACACCCATAATATGCCAACAGCACACAGTATTCTCGAATGGTCACCCATCCAAGTACTAACCGCGCCCAACGCTGCTTAACTTCAGTGATCTGACGAGAACTGGTTTTTTCAGCGTGGCATGGCCATCGGCAATGATATTGAGAGATGATATTGAGATGATATTCGTCAAATGTGCTTGGGGTAGCTTCTATGGATTGTTGATTAATAATGTGGGGGTATAAATATTCACTAGAGCTCTGCAGAGGTATATGGTGATGATTTTCCATTTTGACATTTTTTTGCGTTTTTAGTTAAAGGCAGCTGAGGTTGGGTTCGTTAAATCTGCTAGGGGTAGTTTCTTGGAGTTGTTGATCATTACTGTGGAGATATTAATATCTACTAGAGTCATGCGAGGGTTCTGGTATGATTATTTCCAATTCAAAATTTTTTCAGTGTCTTTATTTGGAGACAGCGGAGATGGTATTCTTTACATGTGCTAGGGGTAGTTTCTTTGAATTGGTGATTATTATTGCGGGAATATGAATATTTAATAGAGCCTTGCGAAGGTCTCTGGTATTATTATTTTCCCTTTGAACTTTTTTTTTTGAGTTTTTAGTTAAAGGCAGCTGCGTTGGGGTTCGTTAAATATGCTAGAGGTAGTTTCTTGGGGTTGTTTATTATAACTGTGGAAAAATAGATATCTACTAGAGCCTTGCAAAGTTGTATGGTGTGACATTTTTTTACGTTTTTAGTTAAAGGCAGTTGACATAGAGTTTGTTAAACATGCTAGGGGTAGTTTCTTAGGGTTGTTAATTTTTTTTTGGATATGAATATCTGCTAGAGTCTTGCGAAGGTAAGATGATTTTCAATTTTCAAATTAATTGTAGTTTTTAGTTAAGGGCAGATGAGATGGGGTAAATAAAATGTGCTAGGATTAATTTTTTGTGCATTTTTATTATTACGTATTGTGGGGATCTGAATATATACTAGAGCCTTGCGAAGGTGTCTGGTGTGATTGTTTCCCATTTAAACGTTTTTTTGCGTTTTTATTTAGAAGCAGCTGAGATTGGGTTCGTTAAATATGCTAGGGGTAGTTTCTTGGGGTTGTTCATTATATATATGGGTATATGAATATCTACTATAATCTTGCAAACGTGTCTGGTGTTTCCCTAGTGGAAAAATCTTCTGGCGTTGGCCAGTCCCAGACTAGACCGTCTAGACTCTAATCTGGCGCAGATCAGACGGTCTAGTCTGGGGCTAGCCAGACCTGTAACACTTTTGCAAAGTTTGTGGCTAGACCGTCTAGCCAGCCGCTGGTCTGCCGCTATTCAGCGGCTAGTGTGTTGCTAGTTTTTTAAATTAGGAATTGAAATTTAATTTCTAATTCAAATTTTTCTAATTGAGAATTAAAATTTAATTCCTGATAAAAATTTTTCTAATTGAGAATTAAAAGTTAATTTCTAATTAAAATTTTTCTAATTGAGAATTAAAATTTAGTTTCTACTTAAAATTATTTTAATTGAAAATTTAAATTTAACTTCCAATTAAAATTCCATTTCAATTGTAATTGTCAAATTGACGATTGAAACTTGATTTAACTATTTTAAATTAAAATTTTAATTCAATTGTCTGTTGTCAAATAATTAAATTATTAATTTATTTGTCAACAACTGAAATGTTGAATAAATTTCGGAAAATTTAATTATTAATCAAATTTAAATTGTCAATTAAACAAAATTCGATTAAAAATTAACTTTGAACCAAATTCAATTAAAAAATAAATTTTAATTGTCTATTGAAAAAGTTAGGTAATTGATAATTAAGGCCTAATTGAATTGAAAATCTAATCGATTATAATCGATTAGATTTTCAATTCAATTCAATTCAAAGATAATTATTTGCAATTCTGCTTTCCATTGGAATTAAATTCGTGATGGAAAATAATTTCTTTTCACTTAATTCTTTTGCACTTTTATTGTACAATTCCTGTACAAAAAAAAAAGTGTGAAACTTATAATATATCATGCAATTAAAAATGTTACGTAATCGGGTCGAAAATACCTCCCCCCCCAACACGTAGCAGAAAGTAACGAAACACGAACCTCCA
>CAKNYM010050063.1:223224-241367 GCA_932195095.1 Andricus curvator
CCACCTATTTAATGTTACGCATTATGTGATCGATTCCTAATGAAAGTCACTGAGCAAACTTTATGGCAAGCAATTTCGCGTATTTGTAAACAATTATTATTTCCTTTTATTGCACTTTATATACAAATATATACGCAAATATTATATATATATACATATTTGTAGGTTACGTTGTGAAACATAACATGACAATTACAACAGTTCACAAAAGCAGCTGGAAGTATAAAACAATGATATCTTAATAACGATTAATCTGATAAGGAAATAAACTGACTATTATATGATACTTATTTTAGCTCGTTAATGTGCGTGAAATAATAATTTCAATGATACATTTATAGCCATGTACAAAAAATTGAAATACCTTAACCTTTCAGACCTTTCATTATATATTATTCTCTATTAGATGAAATGGGATTTTACTTACCTCTTTCATAATCAATAAATATTTTGTAAGAGGCACTCAACTTCCATTCAACTTTACGCCTTGCGTTTATATTGAATGTTTATAACTTTCTATTTTACATACCTTATACTCTGCTTATACTAGTTTATGCTAGGTTATGTTGGAGTAGATAGTGCGCAAGCGTCGTGACAAGCTCATTGCCCGCCATTTTTTAAGTGGTACATTAAAGAGTAGTAATTATTAACACTAATTACAATTAGTATATCAAAGAAAACACTTCTTTCTGGGGTCGCGACAAAAAATGCTTATTCAATAAAGGCCTCATGTCAATTAAAATAATGTTAATGAAATTTTTTAAAGTATTTCCTCTGTTAATGAGGTGCATGAAAATTGATGTATCTAAAAACAGGAATTTAATTAAATAGTGTTAGTTTTGTTTTTTGTATAAGTTTAGATACCCTACACATTTTCCGAAAATAGTGAGAAAATTTGTAAGAAATTTTTATGTTATGAATTGCTGACGAGTCCCAAATCTGGGCAAGACTAGACTGTCAGGACGATAAGAAAAAAACATTGATTTTGAATAGTGTTAATTTTGTATAATCCATTATTATTTTGTATAATTTTAGACATCCTGGCAATTTTTCGGAAAGGTTTTAAAGAATTTGGCTGATTGACACTTAGAAATTTTTATGGTATGGATTGCGGACCATTCCCAGATCTGGGCCAGACTAGGCTGTCAAGCCAATAAGAAAAAAAATTGATTCTGAATAGTGTTTATTTCTTATTTTGTATAATTTTAGACATCCTGACAATTTTTCGAAAATGTAAAAAAAATTGTCTGATTGACACTTAGAAATTTTTATGGTATGGATTGCGGACTTGTCCCAGATCTGGGCCAGACTAGACTGTCAAGACAATAAGAAAAAAAAAATTGATTTTTAATGGTGTTTATTTCTTATTTTGTATAATTTTAGACATTCTGGCAATTTTTCGAAAACGTTTCAAAAAATTTGGCTGATTGACACTTAGAAATTTTTGTATTATGGATTGCGGACCAGTCCCAGATTTGGGCCAGACTAGACTGTTAAGACAATAAGAAAAAAAATTGATTTTGAATAGTGCTTATTTCTTATTTTGTATAATTTTAGACATTTTGGCAATTTTTCGAAAACGTTTCAAAAAATTTGGCTGATTGACACTTAGAAATTTTTGTGTTATGGATTGCTGACCAGTCCCAGATCTGGGCAGGACTAGACTGTCATGACTAGACGGTCTAGATGACGCCAGATCTGGGCCAGATCAGACATCAGACTGCCAGAAGATTTTTCCACTAGGGTTTTAGTAGAATAAAGGTGAGATGGTATTTAATAAATGTGCTTAGTGTGGTATCTCGAGGTTGTTGATTATTACTGTTTGAACATTTTTTTGCGTTTTTAGTTAAAGGCAGCTGAGGTGAGGCTTGCTAAATATGTTAGGGGTGGTTTTTTTTGAAATTGTGGATTATTACTGTGAAGGTGGAATTATCTATCAGTCTTAGGAAGTACATTACATCACAAATAGGGTTAGGCAATTCATTCCACGGGGAGCTCAACGTTCGCAGGACGAGCATAGTAAAACCATGGCCACGGCTATCTAACGCTTACTTTTCTGGGGGTGTGATACGCTCGTAACATGGTGGTCTCGGATAAATTATGTATTATTTCCAATTTTCAAATTTTTTGGCATTTTTAGTTAAAGGCAGCTGGGATAGGTTTTGTTAAATGTACTGGGGGTCGTTTCTTTTGGGTTTTTTGATTATTACTTCAAAAATGGGGATATCAACTAGATTCTTTGAAAGGTGACTGGTGTGATTTTTTTAAATTTAGATATTTTTGGCTGGGTTAGTTAAAGGCAATTGAGATGAGTTTCGTTCAATGTGCGACGGGTGGTCTTTTTTTCGAATTGTTTATTATTTCTGTACGGGTTTTCAATGATTTTATAAGAAATTAATTTTTTTTTAATGTTTCGAGAAATTGACAAAAATGTAATTTTTCACTTCTGTTTCACAACTTTACAACATTTTTCTGGTGTTTCAGTGATACATTTTAGATTAATTGTAGTTTTAAAAAACAAAATTTTTTATTGCACTTACATCTTTATGACATAGGATGATATTTGTCGATATTTTTCCGAAAAGTGTTGACTTTTGCCAACTTTTATTTTTATATATCTACTTCAGAGCTCTATCAACTCTCGAATGCACTTTCTGATTAAATTTTTTTTTACATTTGGGAATTTGAAATGATTTTTAAGAAGTAATGATAAAGTTCATACGTTAGTTTTGATTGTCAACGTGCCAAAACACTGCGAACTTAAGACTCAGTACAAAACATGAAATAATTGTTTGATCGTCAAAACACTTGAATTCTATAAGAATAGTCAATAAACCCAATTAATAATTAATACCACCACGATTCTGCATTTCAAAACATTTTGGAATTTGGAAATTCTCAGCGACCGGAAACCATTATTCTCACCGTTGAAGAATAATAAAAATTAATTCAGAAGAGATATGAATTGTCTTGAATTTTGTAGAGAAAATATCGCACTATCCATCTCGGAACAAATTCTGTGAGGTCTCAAGAACAAAACATTACAGAAATAATTCTTCAAAACGTAAGTATTGATTTCAAAGTCATTGTCCCTTTTTCTAAGTATTTTAGGAACTCTCGCCACTTGCGTTTGAATAATAGATTCAGCAAGAGGGATTTTCCAGAAATATACGGCGGTTGAAAGAATCGACTCCCTAATTATAAAGAAGACAATAGCGTGTCACATGCAGTGTGAATTAGGTAGGTAAAACTTGATTGCTATATGATTGCCATATGATTGCCATATGATTGCTATATGATTGTGCTATATGCTTGATTGAGGCAATTCTCGACAGTACACTTTTGTTCTTTGAATATTAAAAAGGTATATATAACCTGCAGATTAACTTATAGCTCAAATACTGGTAAATTCTTCCCCAGACGATTATTGTATATTTTCCCATTTCATAACTGATATTGCGGCCTCTAACTTCCAGAAATTGAGGCTCGTTTGGAGAACCATACTGATAACCTGAATCTTATGAAGTTATTTTTTACTCAGGTACGTTTTTTTCCATTCTGCCTGCATCTCTCTGCTCACTCTTTCGCTTTACGAGCTTTGCGACACCATTCTGAACTTTGGGAATAGGATTTTTGTTTTTGGAAGAAAAAGATGTTATTATAGATCCAACCTAATGAAACTATCTGTTTCATTTTTCAATTTTATGATATAGCTAAAATACAAAGGTATGATTCTTACGAAGCTTTTTGGCCATTATATATACGCAGTGTCTATGTATACGGAAAAAATCCCACTATTTGTACCGAAATTTTTGAATTTTTCAAAACTTATATCGGAATTTTGAATCCCGTCCACGCATTCGTAAAATTCCGGTACTCTTGTGTTTGACATGTTTTTCTAAAATTTCATAACATTTGGACAGCGCCAGTCAACAAATTTTCCAGATTCATTTCAGAATTATAACTGATTGAAATTTTGTCAAACAGGTGTACGAATATGGAGGATAAAAAAGATGTAACTGAAAAAGATGTAACAGCTCGTGTATTTGCGGTTAATAAGTTTGTGTTGTCAGTTCTTGGACAATGGCCCTATCAAACTAAATTGCAAAAACTACTTATACGAATAATTGGAAATACCATTATGACACTAGCCAACCTTACATCCGTACGTAGAAAATTTAATCTATTATTTTTAAAGATAATCGATATATGTATATATTAAAAAAAAGGTTAAACAACCACCGCAGAGTCTCACTGAGAGCAATTGCCATCTAAAAAACGACACCGGCTCGCAGTAGAACCGCGATAAATCACACTTATGGCCACGTCTCACAATCGTGAGATGGGTGGTCACAGGGAACGATGAAATTACAACCACAGGCCGGCGAAACCCTCGTGTGTCTTGAGGACACGTAACGACCCAATGATGACAGCTTTCTGCATCCATCTCGCAAGTGCCTTGGCATATTTTTGGCACGCGGGTATGGCTTTAAGGTCTTGATACCTCTCCTCCTTTTCTTTCTCCTTGGCAGTGTTGTTGTATTCTGACGGAGCCGAGAATTCGATCACGAATATAGTTCGTTTCTCGAAGGCTTGGAGAACGATGTCAGGCCTCGTGTGTGCAACGTAGACTGCTGTCCGAAAATCGTAGTTCCAGAAAACTTGGCACTTCTCGTTTTGAAAAATTGACTCTATCTCCCTTCGAGCGTTCTGCAAGGCAGGTTGGCGATCAACACCGTAAGAGCGACAAAGATGGTAATAAAGCACTCTCAGGGCCGCATTATCTCTATAGATATACGTCGTTCCACGTCGTTCTGCACCTATCACTGGGAACTTCTTGACATAAAATGCGGTCACGCTATGCTAAGGATGAAATGACACCGTTCTGGCATGCGAAAATAAAACTCTCTGCACCTGAATTAAGCCCTGATGATCTGTGGAAAGCAAAAGTTTGATCTTTCGACAAGGACTGCTTTTCTACATTTCTGTGAAAGTTTCCGTGCATTTTCTTGTCGAGTAGCTGCTGGTGAAAATTTTCAACTTCTGCTTTCTTCACTTCGGCTTTTAGAAGTGAAGCATCTAGATGAAGTAATGCTTTTTCCTCACTTCTGATGTTAAACTTCAGGCCAAGGGTCTCGGCCGCTTGCCCTGCGGCTTTGTAAAGGAGCGCTCCTTCGCCAATATAGAAGTCCGCGTCCGCCATGACGGCGTGAAATGTATAATCGCGGATCTGACGAATTGATTAGGCTCGATCTTCGTCCATTTAATCACCCCAAACAAGTACAGCAGAACCGGGACGGCAAGCATGTTAGTCGCAGATACCTTGTTCAACGCCGACAGATTGAAAGACCAAATCTGTCAAAGAAGATGCTTGTATCTGCTTTGGAGAGACTCCTTCACTGATGTTACGTCCTGAATGCAGCTTTGAGGCACGCCCATGTATGTATAGGTCTCTCCAGTATTAAGATGTCTAATGACACTTATATCCACAAGCTCAGGGTCCTTGGGAACACCAGTAATCTTTCCATTCTTCAGATTAATTTTGGAACGCTTTTCCGATCCAAAGTCCATCCCAATCTCTCCTGTGTAATTCTTGACGATATTTATAGCAGTTTGAAGTTTACTTGTACCAGAGGCATAGATCTTCAGGTCATCCAGGTATCCAGAAGAATTTCGTAGTGCGAGAGATGGAGGCAGAAGTGTGATGCAAAAAAGGGCAGGGCTCATAGTATCACCCTGAAAGACGTCCCTCTGGAAGGTGACGTTGTTCGTTGTCACACGATAATTTCTGGATGAGATAGTAAATCTACTTTTCCAAGGAGGCATCAATCTCTCTATGCATCTCACTATGCGTGGATGCACCTTCAACCTTGCCAACAGACAAATGATAAGTCTATGAGAGGTTGAATCGAAAGCTTCCCGGTAGTGATTCAAAGCCATTGACAGGACGCGCTGATGGGTTGCAGCGTCTTTACAGACACACCTGTCAATTAGCAAGTTCTCTCGACAGCCTGCTACACCTTTTTTCGAGCCACGTTGTTCGTACATCTCTCGCCGTACAGCTCAATTCGGCTCAATTCGTCGTGCTCAAACAAGGTATTGGCCTGTAATTCTCTGGGTTGGACAAGTTGCCTTTTTTCGGCAGGAGTATGGTGCGTCCTTATACCAGCCACTGCGGAATAGGCGTCTCTGACTTCAAATATGAGGTGAATATGCGGGCCAAATGTTGGTGTATAAAAGTAAACTTCTTCCACCAGAAGTTCTTGATACAATCTGGTCCAGCAGCGGAAAAGTTCTTCGTGTCTCTAAGTGCTTTTTTCACCTCTTCGGCAGTGATTGATGGATATTCCTCCTCAGATTTTATGAGGTTGTCGCAAAACTCCTTGAAGCGCTTGATATCGTCAGTATCTTCTTTCAACTCTAGTGTTTTCGGGATCTTGTACACATCTCTCCAAAAAGTCTACCTCCTTGGGCTTGGGTGGATTTTTTGTACAGAAACAGGGAGATCGCTGAAGAGACGCGATAGGTCAGCGAGAAACTGTTGATTCTCCCTGATCCATATCTCCCTCTTCTGTATTCTCCTCCTTGCGTCAGATAACAGCTATATTTTGTCAACAATATGCTGCTTGATTGTCAGCAGCTTTGACTTGTTCAGTGTGTGATTCAAGATCCTGAGTTGTTGGGCAAACTTTCGAACCCTTTCCGTGAACGGTCTAACAGATGTGATGTAGTCAATCACACATTGAACACGGGACGCATTCTGCCTTGCCCATCCAATCTTCTTATTCAGTTGATGCAAGCGTCTTTTTGTCTTTTGATCCATCGTCGATTTTAGCCTTCGATTTGAATCAGCGAAAGCCCTCGCAGCACCATAAACTCAGAAATTGATGGTCCAGAGGTTGGACTCCTGCAAGATATCTCCACGAAGGGAGGCATCCATTCCAGCCAGATCTTGGGGCTTACGAGGAACTTGCATGTTAATGTTCCACCTTGTCCTGAAATCGCGATCATCTCTCAGAAGGTGCCTGCTTTCCGCGGTTGGTCTTAATGTCGCTTCCTCATATTCGTCTGCAGCTTGATCAAGCAGCAGTTGGGGAAGCGCTCCGCGTACATATCCATTTTTCCGGAAGTAGTCGGCTTGATTTCGCAAAGACTGATGCGAAACGTGCTGAAGCTATGGGTGTTTCTGGCACCACAGAGTGTGCATACGCGTCATGAAGCCTTGGTGAACAGGGATAATGCTGGCATCGTAGCAGTCTAGCACGTCATCCCTGAGTTGATCCGTCCACTCAATGTGGGCGTTTCGACGGTTTGTCGTCGTGTTTCGATCTAAATTATTTTCAGCACCCCAAACTCTAGGATGATTGTCATTGTCTGCCGACCCATTGTCGGGTGCTCTGCGCGCTCGATCGTTTTGAACCGCATCTACAACTTTTTGGTATTTTGGTGGTGTCATTGTTTTTTCCACGGGCAAGGATAAGGCTGCATACTCTGAGAGGTCGCCCGGTATCCCAGATATATAGTATATATATATATATATATATTTGAAATGCCAAGGTTTCACTGGTTAATAGCCTGAAAAGCATTATTGAGTGTCAACAAAATGTTGAGACACTTGCGGGGAAAATGCAGAAGGCGGTCGTCCTTGGGTCGCTCCGTGTCTTCAGGGTGCACGAGACTCTCGCCGGATCATTGTATTGAATTTGTCGCAGACTGTAACCACCTATCTCACGGTCGTGAGACGTGGTTACAGCTGAAATTTTACCGCGATTTCGCTGGGAGCGGGTGCAATTTTTCAGATTAGCACCCGCTCCCGGCGAAATCCTGCGATTGTCCTTATGACAAACTTTTAAATATATATATATATATGTGTGTGTGTGTGTGTGTGTGTGTGTGTGTGTGTGCAGTCTGTCACGTGATCAATTACATGTTATTATACTGGGCGGATTTATAACACTGGTCAACAAAATGTCAATAAATAATCACCCTTTTTAGCAAACTATAGTTGTTTTTCTTCTTTTTCAAATGCTAAAGAAAATAAAAAAAGGAAATTTATTTGAGCATTTACTGTTCTTGATATATAGTGAAAATAAGAACGAGGTTGAATATAGAAAAACACTTTTTAGTGTCTGTTTGAACATTCATAAATCACTAACGGAAAGTCGAAATATTTCGGAAAATGGCACAAATGAAAGGTTGAATATTAAACTTTGACCCTTACTTACTTCGCTCTCGATGATATATTTATCTCGCGCTTGATAATGTATTTTCCTCGCGCTACGCGCTTCGTGTTTGCATTTCCCCCACATTTGTGCGCAGGCCTTTAAAAATTAAAGGTCAAAGCATCGACAACTGTAATTTGGTGATTGTGAATTCTCTTTTTTTAAAGCTCCTTGAGCTTTAACGAACACACTCTCATCACGTATCTTGTGCTTCGCACTCGATTTTGTCGAAAATGCGAAGTTTTCTACATTATGTTCAGCTGCTTATTCAGATATTACAAAATAACGTACAAATTTTATTTTTCATGATATTACTTTAATATTTGCTTCTGATTTGTTCTAATTTTAATGCTCAGCAACCCTGAAAAATGTATCATTTCAATGCATTTTTATTATTACAATTCCTAATACGCTATTGAAACAAAAGTATTTTCATTGTGTTGTTTTTATAATTGAAAAAAGTGCGCATCCTATTGAAAAAAATTGTTATCAAACATTTTGTTGCAACTTGTGTCGTTTTTCCATGAATTTACAAATTTGTAGATATAATTTAGGTGCAAAATTTTGTTAGATAAAGTGTTATTGTAGCTTGTGTCCTTTTTCCAAAAATTTGATTTTTTAATTTTTAATATATTTTTATGAGAAGAGTTTATGACAAATTTGTATATGTTGATTGGTTGAACAACTTTTGTCTTTTCATTTTTTTTCGTCTCTTATGTCGCTTTTCCACAAATGTAAGTTTTTTTATTTTTAATCTTATTTTTTACGATTAAAACAAAAACTACGCGTCCTATCAAAAAATGATGGATGAAAAATTCAGATGAGGTTTTACTCTTATCGGGAGAGCAACTTTTGTCTATTCATTTTTTCATAGCTTTTATCGTTTGTCCAAAAATTTAAATGTTTTATTTTTTATGTTGTTTTTTACGAATAAAACCAAAACGATGCTATAAAAAAGTGATTTATAACAAACTTGTAGATATTTTCTTAATAAAAAATTTTTGTTAATTCATTTTTTTCTTTCGTCTTCTGCATAGTTTGACCAAAAAATGGAATTTTTGATTATTTTTTGTGCGATCAAAATTTAAATTTTCGATTTTTCAGAAAAATTCAAAAAGTTGTTATAATAATCTTGTAGGGCTCTCAAAAAGCAACTTTTTTCTCCCTTTGACTTTTTTTCATATCGTGCGTTGTTTGGCTTAAAATGTTCATTTTCGTTTTTTTTTATTTTGGAAATGCTATATAACTCTGATAATTTTTCTCTCATCGACAAAAGTCATGAAAAACATCCTTTTGTCACAAAAGGACATTTCTCTGATATTACATTACTGTAGGGTCGCCGGGGATTTTTTTACTGGAGGGCAGTATCCCGCGCTTTCAGCTTCAAGTGAATAGCACAAGGTTTGGCGCTTCTAATTAGTGTTTTAAAAATGTTCAAAAAGATTAAAATAATTTTTTTAATATTTCACCCTATTCTTGTTCTCACTTTATCTCAAGAACAGTAAATTCTAAAATGAATTTCTTTTTTTTCCTACATTTTTCTTCACCTTAAAAAGGGAAGAAATTTACTTATCATTTATTTGAAAAAGAATCATTTATACGAATATCACCATTTACGTACAACCTTAATTCTTTGCGTTTTTTCTTCGCTTTTTGCGATTATATCTAGAAGCGTTAGGAATATCGAGAAATTGATGTCATCATTGGATTTAGCGTTAAAAGTCGCATCAAAATCATGTATCATGCTTTAAAAAAATGATCTACATCATTCTGCTCTATGATTATAAAATCTTAAGAACAAAAATAATTTGCAAGTAACTATCAAATAAGAGCTGATATAGAAAAATTGAGCCTGGATTCGAATTCAGCGCAGAAAAGTACTTCGGAAATGATATATTTCATTCCACAGGTACATAGGTGGGTATTTCTCCACACAAAGGTCACTTTTGCTGCCCCGTGTAATATCTTTGTGAATATTTATTGACCAACACAGTTTTTTTTTTAAATATGAAAGAAAACAATGTTTTCATTTTTTTTTATTTCGGTCTTACGATCAATTTAGAAAAAAAAAAAAAAAATCGAGTCAAAATTCCTTTTTATTATGACGTTTTGTCCGCATCTGTGGGCCTTCATCAGAAACAAACATCTATTATAAAAGTATAAATAATAAAAAATAATAAAAAATACATAAAAAAAAATAAATTAGATGTATAAAATAAATTTTTACCTCGGAGGCAATAATCGGAGTCAATCATAACGTACGTCGAAGCGAACGACAACATTTAAAATTTCGTATTAAGTCAGTTCATTATGAAATTTAAAAAAAAGTATTGGGAAACTATGGAGATAAAAAGAAGTTTCCCAAAATGCTCAAAAAAGTCACATTTTTTAGTTACAAATGCTGTAAAAACAGCTAACAAACTGATGTTACGTAAACAACAAATAAATGATTATAAGGCCTAAGAAAGTTGTGGTGATAGATGGACAAAATCAATTCCAAATGAAAAGCCTAAGAAAGTTGTAGTGATAGGTGGAAAAAAACAAATCCAAATGAAAAGATTGCTAAATACAATGGGAATTCAATTTAATTGATGATGATATTATAATATTGATTCACGTTAAGAATTTCAGTTTTTAAATTAATAGATATTTTTATATATTTATTTATGAAAATTGATTCCAGAATTTTTCTTCTATAAGAGTTTTTTTCTTTAGCAAGAAGTTTGATATTTTTAAAATCGAAATCAAAATAATGATCAAAATTCCAAGAATGTTGTGAGAGGCCCGTATTTAAGTTGCCAATTCTACAATCCCTTTTATTTTCGGATATTCTATTTTTTAACCGACGACCAGTTTCACCTATATAAACTTTATTGCATCCTGTACATTTTATTAGATAAACAACATTAGAGATATTCTCAATTTTTTCAGAGACTTTTATATTAGTGAAACATTTTTTTAATATGTGATCACTTCTAAAATATACAATAATAGCAAACTTTTTTAACGCGTTCTTTAATCTTTCTGATAAACCTTGTACATAAGGCAATGAAACCCGTAAATCAGTTTGTCTATAATTTTCAAGCCATTTGTTCTTTTTTTTTTTAATTGAGCTATTGTAAATTTCACGTACTCTTTCTTTAATGACACTTTCAATTAACGGTAGTGGATAATTATTTTGTTGCAAAGTAATTTTTTGATTGGTCTAAGTTTTCTTTTCTAAAATTGATGTCACTTAGTTTAATACATCTGTCAGTTAAACCTTTAATTAATCCAATTTTATGACTAAATTGATGGTGAGAATGGTAATTCAAATATTGGCCTGACCATGACGGTTTTTTTAAATCAATTACATAGTAATTAAATTTCCATTTTTAGTTTTTGTGATAGACAGATCTAAAAAATTTAGAGTATTATTGTTTTCTATTTCCAAAGTAAACTGTAGAGATTTTTCTATACTATTGATTGTGTTAATTAGTTCTGGGATTTTATCTGTAGGAACAATAGTGAAAATATCATCCGCGTAACGCTTAAAGATTTTGACAGCTATTTTATATTATCTACAGATTTTTTTACCCGAAAAATATATTAAACAAGCATTAAATACTTGAAAAAATGCCCTTTCCTTGTTCTCCACCTACAAATTGCTAAGTTTGAGGATGATTTTCGAAACCAAGGATAATAAAATATAATTTTTCACTGGTACCTTTTAAAATTATGTCTCAAAAACTATACGCCTGTAGGATACCTCTGTGACTTTGACAACAGCGCCATCTGACACGCGAACTATTGGGTATCTCGAAGTTATTTGGGGAATGTTTATGAAAAAAACAAGTGAATATCAATTCATTTTAATCAAAAATGTTAATCTTTTGTTTAAAATGAATTGTTTACTATCAGATTTTTCGTTAATATTGAATTGAAATTCAAATTTCTTCCCAATAGTTCCAAATTGGTGGCGCTGTCGTAGGTACCAAACAGGCGTATTATACTTGCATATCGATTTTTATTTTGTCGTAGTTAAAGATAAGAGAATTTTAAGTTGAAAAGTTTCCCCCTATAATTTTTTTCCTGGAACGTGTAACGACAATATGATGAGTTTTTGACGATTTTTTTTTATTTTAACCAGTATCAATGTAATTCACCAATAAATAAGTCGAAGTATCACATCTGTGTATGAATCAATGGTAACATTTAAAACATTTACCTTTAAACTAACATAAAACGTGTTAAGCTTTAGCGTATTTTTATTACACGGAAAACATTTATCCGTGACAAAGTCACGAACTTGTAGCTAGGTCTCGGATACGAGATAAAAAAATGAAACATTACATCCTTATCTCTATGAGAAATGTGTGGATAAATTTCAAAGTTTTTTATGAACAGTTCGAATTTCCTACGAACAGTTGTTGAAAATTTCAGCCTGAAATATAAAGAGGAAAAATTTTATTTGTGTGATTGAATTTATATTAATTTATAACTTCGCAGCTCAGAAGATTCGAACCCTCAAAGACTGCTGACTCAACAGTTTTTAAACATAAACCAGGAGTGCGTAAACACGCGCAGCCATGGAGGCCAAACAAGATAGGTATTATAAAACTTCTAGCCACTCATCCGACGAGCTCAAAGCACACATACGAGCGCACACACGCACCGCGCGTTTGGACGAGCGTGTGTGCGGGCCACGTACAGGCGGGCCACGTACAGGCGAACCTACTTTCCAGTTCCCAGATTTGTCGGGTAAGCTCGTGAGTGCTCTGAGAATCTTTTCCCAATCACTTGTAATATTTTTGTAATTATTCACGTAAAAAAAGTGATGAACCGTTTCAGAATTTTCACATCAAGTTCGTCAAGTCTTTCTCAAAGTTCGCAGAGTATTTACGAAAATACATCAATATCCGATGAATTTTTCTCATATCCGAGACCTAGCTACTAGTTCGTGACTTTTTTACGAATAAATTTTTTCCGTATATGTGTTATTACACGCTCCAGGTAAATTGTACACTTTTCGGGAAAATGTATCAATTGCAACCTAACACATCTTTAAAGGGAATCATAGTGAATAATTCATCCAAAGGACTTTCTAATTTATTCTTTTGAACAAGTACAATCAATGCTTTGTCGTTGTTTAACATTCCACGTCCTGTAATCGCACGTCACAGAATTCAAAGTCAGGGATGAAACATAAATAGGTTAACCAAGTGCCTCATGATTGTTTATTAAACAAAGCATCCTATTAACATTATTGTATTCTAAAATACTTGAAATTGTTCGGGAATGAAATATCTAATGCATTTTGTCATGGAGAAGTTCGAAGGTAAAGGTTAATAATAATTTGGGTCCTCGCTCCACAAGCTGTGACCCGGCTCTGAGCTGTCAGTTTCGACTACGTGTATTTCAGTCTATTTTTGTCATGGAGTCTGTTTATTTGATAAGTTAATTAATTCATTATGTCATTAGGAGAAGAAAATATATTACTTCAATGTAGTTTTGAGCGATTTTTGAAACCTCGAACAAATTATAACCTGCAAAATGCGTTTTTTTCTTGTTAGAACTGATTGTATTTCAAATCTAACATTTTATAGGTCAGATTTATAAGACCAGTGTAATTTACTTTGATATTTTTAGTTTTCATTTATTTTATTCTTCTGATCCTTTTAGAAAATAATGTCAAAACATTCGAACTTTTCAAAAATGTTTATGGTACTTCATTTTATAGGTTATGTATGTTTTGCTAAAGTAATATTTATGTAAATTCAGGATTGTTGAACTGAATAAAAAAAGGACAAAAACGTTAGCAGAGAAATAAAGAGACGTATTCCTCTTTTGGAAGCCTGATTAAACTAAAAGAACGTACTGACATATGCAGGTATACGTGAAAATGTAATTCATGTTTTGGGAGCGTATACAAATAATTTATTTATGTTTTTTAATTTGGATAAATTATAGTGTTTCTTAACAAAAATTCATTAATAATTAATGCTTTCTTGAATCTTAGAGTACTAGGAAGTTCATTCGTCCAGCTTATCACATTTGCATGCAGCGACCCAAAATGCGGAAGGACAACCATTCGCGACCTAGCGACCTAAAGACCTTAGGATGACCATTTTTATAAAATGGTGACTGTTTTGAAAATTTTGATCCGCGATACTGGATCAGCCATCTTGAATTTTGAAATTCTGCTATAAAATTCGAAATCGGCGACCCGAAAAATTTCAGAACCCTCATTTCTATAGAAATCGGTCCACGAATCTGAATTCTAAAAGAAAACCGATAACTCTGTCAAAAAATTGTTTAAAAAAATCGAAAAAAAAATATTTTTAAGCTCAAATATTTTAATAATTGCTTATTGCGGCACCAATGAATAGGCGTGATACAAAAAAAAACCTATTTCAGAATATTTTTGCCAAAAAAGTTGCTTCTATCAAAAGTGACCTTAACACTGAGAATCACCCAGGTGACATTTTGTTGTCCAGTGTAATTGCTAAAAAAAATGCGGTGGGACAACGCTCAAAACCCGACCCGCGCAAAACCTGGCCAAACCCGCGCAGTAGTACCCTTATATACAGGGTGACTAAAAAGTCCCGGGACGGTTGGATATTTCCTCAAGTAAAATATTTTTCAAAAAAGTGAAGGTCATTCCTGAAGTAAATTTCAACTAGGAATTCAATGGTGACCTTCATTTTGACCTTGAAGTTGACCTTCATGGCTTTTTGAAGGTCAACTTTGTTTTTTTACATGGAAACCCCCTTTTTTTACATCTGTAATCGATAGAGCGGAAAATTCTACGTTCAGATACGTACCCAAGTCATAGGTCAATTGTAACGTTCCAGGTCAGTTAAAGGTTATTTGAAATTAACAACGTTTTCCCAGAGGAAATAAAGGGGACTCACGCTAATCAAGCACCCCAAAGGGAACAGAATTTACTACGTCCACGTCGTTGTTCCTGGGTAATGCTAAACGTAAACGTAAACTGCTTGGAAAAAACCTTGAAGATCATCACCAAGATCAATACAGAGCTCACCAATGAATTTCTCGTTGAAATTTACTTAAGGGGATTACACTGACCTCTTGGAAAACTTTGTTAATTTCAAATAACCTTTAACTGACCTGGAACGTTACAATTGACCTATGACTTGGGTACGTACTTGAACGTAGTATTTTCCGCTCTATCGATTCAGTTCCGTGAATTCCTTGAATTTCTTGAATTCCGTGAATTCCTTGAATTACGTGAATTCCTTCAATTCCGTGAATGCCTTGAATTCCGTGAATTTTTTGAACTCCGTGAATTTCTTTAATTCCGTGAATTTCGTGAATTTCTTGAATTCCTTAAATTCCGTGAAATTCGCGAATTCCTTAAATTCCGTGAAATTCGCGAATTCCGTGAAATTCGTCAATTCCTTGAATTCGTTGAATTCCGTGAATTTCTTGAATTACGTGAATTCCTTGAATTCCGTGAATTCGTTGCATTCCGTGAATTCATTGAATTCCTTGAATTTCGTGAATTCCGTGAATTCATTGAATTCCGTGAATTCGTTGAATTCCGTGAATTCCTTGAATTCTGTTAAGTCCTTGAATTCCGGAAATTCCTCGAATGCCGTGAATTCGTTGAATTCCTTGAATTCTGTGAAGTCCTTGAATTCCGGAAATTCCTCGAATGCCATGAGTTCGTTGAATTCCGTACATTCCGTGAATTCTGTGAATTTCTTGAATTTCGTGTTGCTTGAATTCCTTGAAATCCGCGAATTCAAAATATTGTAAGTATGCGTACTAAAACGAGGGGCCAACTCAAAAAACAGAGTGGTTCTTTTAGACGACCAACGCCAGAGTGGTAGTTTTAGACGATCACTCCAAGAGATGTTTTTTTATCATGCAGGTATCGAGTTGTTTAGACACAGGCAAATTCGGGAGACTATACATATCTAATTCACTTAATAAACACAATTTTGATGTTTAAATGTTGATCATTATTGCTCCCACCCTTCCCAGATCGGCGGCATTCTCGGCCTGGCGGGTCCGGACTCTATATTCGGATTGGTCGAGAACAATTTTTATGTGTGGTTCCCCACTTGGGCCCATTAGTATCAAAGGTCTTTATTGCAAGCGTCATTCACTCTATTGTCACTCTGTTTACAAACTATTTGTTTCCACATTTTTATGTCCTGGCATACTACTCTAGCTTCCTTCACGTCCATGCATTTTTTCATGCAAGCTCTCGTCTTTCTATGGCTTCTTATCTCTCACACTGTTAGAAAAATCTGTACTGAATTTAGTATACATGTAATGGAAGCAATAATGCACAACATGAAATTAAATTTAGTATACCAGTGTACAGTAAATTTAGTATATTAAATTTATACTGAATTTAGTATACGCGTATACTAAATTTCATATACGTATATAATAAATTCAGTATGAATATACTAAATTTACTGTACGCTGGTATACTAAATTTAATTTCATGGTGTGCATTCTTGCTTCCATTACATCCTTAATATAAAATCTCTAAACGATATTGTCGTTTTCGATTCTGACGATTTTCGAGAGTAACACGGTGGTGACGTTTGCTTGCTGTAGGCCGCTCATATTCAACAGTTGTGTGTGTCTGTGTGTGGTGCTGCATTTGAAACCAGTGATGCTACTGAGTCGCCTTTATATGCGCATGTTTGAATTGTAATATAGTTGATTGGCTGTAGTACGCGCCCGTATTTGAATTGCTAATGAGGACGCGAACTAGAACCAATAAGCGCCATTCTATCGAAGCATGCGCATGTTAAGGTGGTCTTTTCGGGATCACTTAGTTCGAGTTCGATAATAATACGTCACGTGTTTTTTCATATTTGGTAATGCGCGGCTCAGTGTTGCCAACCGTTGCACGGTAAAGTCTGTAAAAGAAGTAATGAACCATAACCTCAATTGTGATGGTAGTCTGTTTTTAAACTGTTTACGCAAACAAGAAATTTTCAAATTAATCATTTTTACGCTCTGTAACTGTGATTTCTATCATGATTTAATTATATTTATCATATTAAATATCATTTGTCAAACTCGTGTACGTTTCAGTTCTACTTTCCCTATAGGATTGAAATCTCCATTTCCTTATAGTGACACATTCGAATAATTATTTTTTTTCGGTTTGAATAGAAGTATGTCAGAGATCTGTGTATGTTTACAGATCAAAAATTTTATAATTTAAGAAGATGTTCAAATTAAGAATTTTTAAGCTCTCAATGAGCACTGCTATTAAAAAAAAACACCGATACTTTAAGAAATTGATTTTGATAATTTGAAGGGATTTCAAAGAAGTTCAACGACTATAAGGTATTTTTTTTATCCAAAAGGAATTTTCAAGATCTTCAAACAATTGCAAAGAATTTCAAAAGATTTCAAAGAATTTGGAATATTTTGACTTATTATAAAATATTTTAAAGAATTTTTAATTGATTTCACTAACTTAATAGGATTTCAGAGGATTTGAAAAATTTCAATTGATTCTAAAAGATTTAAAATTGATATATTGTGAGAAAATATTTCAAAGAATTTCAGTAGATTCCGAAGAATTTTTTATTTATTTTGATAATTTGAAGGAATTTAAAAAAAAAGACTGGGAATATTTTAGGGCATTTGAAAAGAATCCAAAACATTTGAAAGAAATGTCAATAATTTCAATGAATGCCAACAGATTTTAAAGGGTTTGACATATTTTAGGATATTTTAACAGATTTCAAGGAATTTTCAACCGATTTTAGTGATTTAATTGATTCAAAAGGATTTTTAAGGATTTTTTCAAGATTGGGAATATTTTAGGGTATTTCCAAAGAATCTAAAGTATTTCCAAGAGATTTAAATAATTTGAAGGGATTTCAAAAATATGTAAAGAATTTGGAAACTTTTAGAGGTTTCTTGAAGATTCCAAGGATT